>APFE031571512.1:7924-26905 GCA_000404065.3 Pinus taeda
TTCTTTCATGAGCAGATTGGGAGAAGGAGAGCAAGAGAGCAAGGGAGATTTTTGGACAGGAAGGAGAAAGAGGCAACAGTTTGGCACACATACCAGGCAGCTCTTCAGCAAATCAGAACAGCAGAAAGAACAAGCAGAACAGCAGAAAAAGCTGTTTTTTGCTGAAAAATTGAGAAAAACTTATTTTTGGGCACGAATTTCGAGGAGACAAATTTCAGCACAGAAATCGAGGTCTGTCTGTACAATCCGTATGGTTGTCCGTACAGTCTGCACAGTCTGTACATCCGTACATCTGTACAGTCTGTACATCTGTACGATCCGTACCGCGCGTACAGCAAGTTTCCAGGTTGTCTGTTGGGCTGAAAACAGATAAGTTTTCTTGCTGGAAATTTTATTTTGCTGAAATATTTTGCTGAAATTTTCTCACTGTAAAAAGGCATTTTCTAGAAATAAAGAAGAGCTCTCAAACTAGTTTTCCCCAAGAGTTGTAGGGGGTTTTTCCAGGGTCACGTTGACCAAAAATATCAGTGTTTTAATGTGTTTTCATGGTTGTTTATTATTGCTGATTTTTATTTCTGCAATTTCCAGCATTCTGTAAATTTTCCAGAATTTGTGTTTTCAGCAAATTTATTTTTTTCAGCTTGTTGAATGTATGTTTATGGGAAAGGGCATTTAACTACATGGGAGAAATAAGGAGAAACTGAAAACCGGGGTGGGAAAACAAAAATTTTTACATGAAGAGCTCCTTCCTTCGATGTCATTAACTTCTTTTGTCATGGAATCTTCATCTTTTGGGTCTTCTTCATAGGGCACAAACCATCCATCACTTTCATCCATGAGTCAGTCATGTCCTTATTTCATCAGAAAATGATCCATCAATTTTCCATCTGGCTTTGCTTTATGTCATGTTGCTTTCTTTATTCCATATTTTCCAGAAGGATCTTACATCCTTCTATATGGTCTTCTTGGAAGTCATTCACAGATTTCCCTTTAGCAGTGCTACATAAGCCCATCCAAATATTAGTTCAAAACATAAGAAATGAACACTTGAATTAGAATTACCTTCGTGATGGTCTTTCATCATGACATCTTCCTATAGGTATCAACATATTGCATGTAGATTGACACATCTCCTCAAGATATTCATTGTCTGGGGTCCACTCCTATCAAAGTCTTCATATATTTTTGGGAGATATTCTAGTCAACTCTTCTTGGTCTCAGATGTTGAATACCTTCTACCTTTGTTGCATATTTTCACGATCTCTTCCTTACTTTTCACACACTTCATTTTCAAGAGCTTCCAATCAAAGTTTCCTCAATTGTAGTCAGCCTCCTCATGACTCATATGAGAATATATTATGTTGATTTCATCTAGTATGACTTATGATTTTCTGCAATCTTTCGGAGGAGGAGATTCCTTCTTCTTTTGATCATGTTTCCCAAGACGGAAATAGTGATCCATATTATCTGTAACCATATGACACGACTTTCATAATAACCTATGTAAGCATACATACCTCATCTTTCCTTTCAGTCATCTAGACTTCCTGTAGCAGCTTCATTTGAACGAAAGAACTTTATCCTTTAACCTACTCTCATGTTATGTCATCATACCATCATCCCTTGAATCCCATGAGTTGGAATTCCTTATGAAACATTTGCTTCCTTTCTAGATCGATACATCCTTTGATAAGGATTCCATCAGAGAAACTTGAGGATCTTTCATATCCAAGTAAGAAACTTTTTCAAGCTCCCTCTTAACTAGGGACCTACAACAGCTCCTCATGTGGAGATCATGGAACAACCAATTGCTTGAAGAGCTCCTTCCTTCGATGTCATTAACTTCTTTTGTCATGGAACCTTCATCTTTTAGGTCTTCCTCATAGGGCACAGACCATCCATCACTTTCATCCATGAGTCAATCATGTCCTTATTTCATCATAAAATGACCCATCAGTTTTCCATCTGGCTTTGATTTATGTCATGTTGCTTTCTTCATTCCATATTTTCCGGAAGGATCTTACATCCTTCTATATGGTCTTCTTGGAAGTCATTCACAGATTTCCCTTTAGCAGTGCTACATAAGCCCATCCAGAGATTAGTTCAAAACATAAGAAATGAACACTTAAATCAAAATTACCTTCGTGATGGTCTTTCATTGTGACATCTTCCTATAGGTATCAGCGTCTTGCATGTAGATTGACATGTCTCCTCAAGATATTCATTGTCTAGGGTCAACTCCTATCAGAGTCTTCATATATTTCTGGGAGATATTCTACTCAACTCTTCTTGGTCTCGGATGTTGAATACCTTCTACCTTTGTTGCATATTTTCACGATCTCTTCCTTACTTTTCACTCACTTCATTTTCAGGAGCATCGTATCAAAGTTTCCTCAATTGTAGTCAGCTTCCTCATGATTCATATGAGAACATATTATGTTGATTTCATCTAATGCGACTTATGATTTTCTGCAATCTTTTAGAGGAGGAGATTCCTTCTTTTGATCATGTTTCCCAAGATGGAAATAGTGATCCATATTATCTATAACCATATGACATGACCTTCATAATAACCTATGTAAGAATACATACCTCATCTAAGTCATCTTTCCTTTCAGTCATCTAGACTTCCTGTAGCAGCTTCATTTGAACGAAAGAAATTTATCCTTTAGACCTACTCTCATGTTATGTCATCATACCATCATCCCTTGAATCCCATGAGTTGGAATTCCTGATGAAACATTTGCTTCTTTTCTAGATTGATGAATCCTATGATAAGGATTCCATCAAAGAAACTTGAGGATCTTTCATATCCTCACCCGGCAGGATGTTGATTGGCTATTGTATGATGATCCCAGTGGATGATGACCTCTGCTTCTTTCTATACATGAGATTTTGATGAGGTTTTCAAGAGCTTCTTATTCTTTGTAAACAATAGAATTTATTCCAGACATACTTTATGTTTCCCATGTCATAAGCTCTTGCCTCTAAAGCTTGTATCATGATGCTATTTTCAAATCTAATGCATTATATCTTATTTACATTGCATCCTATCTGTAACTTACAAGTGGAAAGTACCTTCTAGAAAATAAGATCATCTCAGTCATAGTAGAGATCTTTTATTTCTTCTTCAGTTTCTTTGTCTCGGGTTCTTTCACTTCCTCGGTAATATGGGTTTCTTCATTGTCCCTCTTACGTTTAGGACAATCTCTTCTACAATGCCCGAGTTCCTAACAACCATAGCATCTTATCTTAGCCATGTTCTTCTTTTTCTTTGGAGGACGAAACTTTCCAAATTTCCCTTTTCTTCTTATCATAGCAGCATATGCTTGATTTCTCTCATTTGGTCCTACATCAACTTTTGCCTTCAGTCTAGTCTCTTCGATTTTACGAAGTGACCATAGATCTTGAAATTGAGTAGTCTCTTTCTTCCCATATAAACTTGAAGTGAAGTTACCCCATTCTTCCAGTAGTGCATTCAATACTATTGTGGTCATCTCTCTATTAGACATGACTTCTAACTCTTGTAATTGATCTCGAATTTTTGATATCATCATGAAATATGAGGCTATTCCATCTTCCTTAGATATCTTTAGTTTGTAGAGTTCTTGCCTTAATGAGATGACTTCTCCTACAGTACTTATGAAAAACAACTCTACCAAATTATCATATATAGCTTTTGCAGTCTCCAACTTTGATACATATGGGATTAGAGAGTCTTTTATAGATTTTATAAGAATCCTTTGGGCTCTCACTTCTCCCTTCATGAATCTAGCATGTGCTTGAGTATCTTCCTTTGGAGGTTGGGTTATCGACCCCTTGATGCGATCCATGACCTCATTCTCAATAAGATTTAGGTCTATCCTTTTCTTCCATGCAAGGAAATTTGCAGCCCCAACTAATTTATTACTTTCCTTGCAAAGAGACATTTTGTTATTATGAGATATAGTCATAGACTTACTTGAGTGATTGTTGCTTGCTTCCTCCTTAATCTTGATGTTGACAGAGGATCTACTTTTTGAGTGATTGATGAGAGAGAGCTTGATTCACGATCCTTCTTGATTCACGGGGCGCGTTATGTCAGGACAGAGGGGATATGGCAAACAGAGGAGTTACAGGAGCATAAGAGCTAAAACAAGGAGCTGGCTCTGATACCATGTCAGGCCAGGCAATAACTCCATTAGGCAGAAAAACTGATTCATATTATTCCATCAGGTATGTTATTGTTATATACAAAAGGGTGTGACTATTCAGTTCATCTCCTGATGACTGTTCACATTCCTAATTTAATTATTTACATGAATTCACCCAATCGTGAGGATTAGGTGTCAACATGGAGACTGACTTCGGGTCAGTGGAGAGTGGTATGATACACTCTCGATCATTTCTTCTTCATTATTTCTTCATGGTTCAGCAAAGCAGAGCAGAGCAAGGATGACAGAGATGGTACAGATTAACAGATGGTTTAGCAGGTGGATTTCTCCCTAGTTGAGAGGGAGTGTTAAAATTGGCAACCAGGCCAAACTCCACCTTGTGTTGAAGAATCTAAGGCAAGATGACATTAATGATTCTTGTAACTATGACAATTGCTTGTGATATCTTTTTACTTATTAGGGTTATCTTCTTATTATTATTATTATGGTGTGTTCTTCAATCATCAAACAGCTACCAAAACAAGAAGATAAACAAGATACAAGTACACAAGATGTCGGCTCCAAGCCAAAGCAAAACCTCTCCTCTTGAGATGAGAACCCTTCAATCTCTTCTTATAGATTCTTTATTGACGAATACCAAGACCCTTGACCAACACTGAAGCCCTTCCAAGACCAAGATCAACTTCTCAAGAATGTGCTTGCTTCATTGCTTTCCAAACCCAACAGAATCTCTTCCGGCAACACTACTTCGACCTCCAACCACAAATTTTCGATATTGACTGCAGATCTGCAACTTCGGCCCCCCGGCAACAGTTGCTACTTCGCACATGTGGACTAGAATTGCTTCTTCTTTGCCTCCAGCTGCCTCGCTTGGCCTAATTTGTCTTCTAGATCTAGAAGGGGACTTTGTTGGCCCTTCCTTCAGCTCTTTTTCACCAAATCGAACCTCCATAATGAAACCCTAGCCCAGCAGCAGAAACCCTAGCGAAAAGTTGTAGAATTTAAGCCCTCTTCTTCACACGTGTGGAGAGAAAGAGAGAGGGAGGAACCCAAAACACTTCTTCTCCTTCTTCTGCCTTCTTCGTTGCCCTTTTCTGCTTCTTCCTTCGCATAAGAGAGAGAGGAATGAATGTGTCCAAATGATGTCGAACTATCACCTATATATATGTCTTCCAGGGGTATGAATTCCAACTTCTCGGCCAACTTGACAGGCTAGCAACCCGACTTGGTCTTGGAAGGCTCGGTGAAATACAAAAATAATTCTTTTTACAATTTACAAGATGCCCGATGGGGTCTTCATATTATGACAATGTCCTTATTTAACTTCTTGACCTAGGACAATCCTAGAAGCACTTTCAATTAGTGCTTGACCTATAAAACAAAATTCTTGGGCAAGAAACCCAACTCAATAATAATAATCATTTTTCTTTCTTTTACAAAATACAAGAATCAAAAGTACACTTCATATTTCTGAAGACCGAACCTAGTTACACTTTCTTAAACACTCCCTCTTAACTAGGGAGGTATTCATAAATGGTACATGGCTATTCTCAATACTGAAGAGATCTCTTAAGAAGAGTCGGACTAGTAATCCATCTCTATAGCATCACTATAACCAACATTGTCACATAGCAAGGCCTTGACTAACAAATTTATCTCTCAATAGATCAGAGCACAATGTTGACGAGACCAATGATTATAGACACCTTCATCATTGTCTCTCAAGGTACATACCCACCCGGGTGTTCATCGAGTATGACCTTCTAGGACTATTTTTATCTTGGGTCCCCAGCCCTCAAAGAATATCGATCCTCTTGCATACTTTATCTTGGATGCCCTACCACATCCTCAAAGAGTATCGAATGCCAGATGATTACTCAATCCTCAATTCTTTTTTCCAAAATGAAGACAAGAATGGTGTCTATCTCTCCCTCTCAACTAGGAAAGATATGTCAACCAATCCAAGCCTGTTTCTAAAATACACAAGCTTCTTATTGGGAAGAGATTTTGTCAAAATATCAGCAGTTTGATCATCGGTGGGGACTAAGTCACCGGGTTCAGCGAATTTAATCCTTCGAATTCGAAATTTGTCGAACCTCAAAACAATTCGAACAAATTTGTTTATGTTCGTCGAACATTATGCCAAACACGAACACGAACAAATTCAATGAAATTTGCCAAAAAATCATTGAAGTTCATTGTAGGGTTTTGTGGTTCAGCATTTTTCCATCGTTTATAATTTTTAAAAAATGGTAAGTTTGGTAACCTTAATGAATTTGAGGATAAAACTTGGCGCCACGCGAAAATCTACCTCAATCACACTCACACTCACTCACTCCACCACCAATCGGTGAGATAATTGGGCCTTTGGGAGTTGGATAACTAGACACCGGGAAGTTGGATAACTAGGCCACTAGGCCACTGGGGCATTTGGAATCATTGAAAAAATGAGAAAGGTTTTTTATTTGATTGACAAACTTTTATAATGGGAACAATAATCAATCTTCTTCAAGTAATGTTTCTGTCAACCAACCGATTGAGAGAGTTGAATCATCAGGATGAATAATGATTTTTTGTCCCGTTCAGTTAATAGAATTCACTAACTAAAACAGCTATTATTTTTTTGTCAACTTATAGTTCTGTTAATCAGCATATAATTCCATTGTGATGTATCGTCGGCATAATAATTTGTAATTGTTTGTATGGATTTAGTGAAAGTTCATGGTGATTTTTTGCTTTTTATGGGGTAATCTACATGATTTATTTGTGAAAAAATGTGGTTAAAAGTGTTTTTCAGCCTGCTTAAACTTAAATTGTATATAATATTTCAAATTTTATATGTCGAATTTTATGCCGAATTTTATCAACAAAATTTTAGGTGCCGAACTTTATTCGAATTTCAAGGTTACCAAACTCGAACATGAACACGAACGCGGTGACTTAGGGTGGGGATATACTCCAGCTTCAGTACACCATCTTGTACCAACTTTCAAATGTAGTGGTACTTGTTATATATGTACTTCGTATTTCCATGAAATACCGGGTCTTCAGACAGTCTTATACGGCTGGTATTATCACAATGTATTATGGTAGGGTCCAACAGTCCTGCAAACAGATCAGATAACATCTTCCTTAACCAAATCGCTTCCCTGCTCACTTCACACAATGCAATGTACTCAGCCTCAGCACTACTTAAAGCCACTATGTCTTGCTTTTTGCTCATCCAAGAGACCATGGAGGATCCCAAGCTAAAACATCCTCCTATAGTTGCTTCTTTCATCCTTCTCGCTGCCTCCTCAATCAAAATCGGTAAAACCTTCTAGATGAACATCTTTTCCTTTTTCACACTTCAGGTAGTAGTGAACGGTTCCCTCTAGATATCTCAGTATATGCTTGGCAACTATCCAATGATCATGTCTAGACTCCATTTGAAATTGATTGAGAACATTTACTGCAAAACATATGTTTGGCCGAGTATTCACCAGATACATCAAGGAGCCAATCAGTTGTCTGTACTTAGTAGGATCCACTGGATTGTATTCAAAATTCCTTAACATTGTCAAGTTTGTGCTCATCGGAGTTGTCATGGGTTTGCATTCCATCATATCAAACCTTTTCAATAGCTCGATCACATACTTCCCTTGTCCCAGGAAGATTTCATTCAGTTCCTGCCAAACTTCCAGTCCCATAAAATAATGCATAAGTCCTAGATCCTTCATATTGAATTCGACTGCCAACATTTTCTTACACTCTTGAATTCTTCCTTCATTACCAGTTATTAGAAGATCATCTACATATAGAAGAATGATGACAGGTTCATCACTCTCTACTTTGATGTAGAGATTGGGATCTGTTGTGCTTTTCCTGAAACCCAACCTTTGCAAGTATGCATCCATTCTAGCATACCATGCCCTGGGAGCTTGCTTGAGGCCATAAAGTGCCTTCTTCAATATGCAAACATGAGTTTCTCTATCCTTTACTTCGAATCCCAATGGTTGTTCTATGTAAACTTCTTCATCTATGATACCATTCAAGAATGTTGTTTTCACATCCATTTGATGTACCTTCCATCCCATTGATGCTGCCAGAGATATCATAGATCGGATCGTGGTATACCTTGCTGTGGGAGCAAAGGTCTCTTCATAGTCAATGCCTTCTTCCTGAATCGAGCCACAAATCTAGCCTTGAATTTATGTATGCTTCCATCTGCAACATGCTTGATCTTATACAGCTACTTAGAGGTTACTACTGATCTGTTTTCCGCTCTAGGGACAATTTCCCAGACTCCATTCTTCATAATAGATTGGTATTCCTCATTCATTGTATTCTTCCATTCTTCGTGTTTCGATGCTTCTTCAAAAGTGGAAGGTTCATCTTCAATGAGCTTCAACATGTATGTTGCATATCCTGAGTATCTTTTCGATTTCTTGCTCTCCCTGAATCTTCCTCTTACGGTGTGACCTTATGCTTCTTGAAGTGTAGAAGTTAACCAGTTAGGTCTCTTTCTTCTTTTAGGGAGAGAATTGGTTCATTGGGACCTTCTTCTTCATGATGAAAGACTTATTCTTTGTTATTAACTTATTCCTCAAACATAGGAAGATCCTCGTCAGAATCGGATGGGAGATCTTTGGATTTTTTGAAGGCAATGCTCTCATCAAAAATTACATCTTTGCTTACTTCTATTTGATGTCCTTCCTTTATGTAGATCTCATAAGCCTTGGAAGAGGTGTTATATCCAACAAATATTCCTTTCTTTCTTGTGGGATCTAGCTTCTTTCTTTTGTCCTTGGGAATGTGAATATATACAGGACACCCAAATATCCGGAGATGATCAATATTTGGCTTCTTCCCAATGAAGACTTCTTCTGGAGTTGTATTGCCAAGTGACCTGTGAGGACTTCTATTTTGAATGTATACTGCAGTCGTCGTTGCTTCTCCCCATCTGAATTTCGGTAGATCTTGATCATGGAGCATAGCCTTGACACTTTCTTATATAGCTCTATTCTTTTGTTCAGCTACTCCATTCTGCTCAGGATTGTATGGAACTATAAGCTCCCTCTTAATCCTAGCCTCCTTACAAAAAGCAATGAGTTCTTTGGAAATATACTTGCCTCCATTATTTAACCTTAAAATCTTTATCTTTCTTTCTGTAAGATTTTCTACCTTTGCCTTGAATTCTTGAAATTTTATGAATACTTAATCTTTGGATTTAAGTAAATAAACCCAAGTTTTCCTTGAATGATCCTTGAATGATCATCAATGAAAGTAACAGAATATAGATGACCTCCAAGTGATTTAGACATGGGACCACATACATCAAAGTGGATGAGATCTAGAATCTCTTGAGCTTTAGATGTATTATTTGCAAATGGTTTCTTTGCATTCTTTCCCAAAGCACAACCTTTGCAAACTCCTTCATGGTCTTTTTTGAGATTTGGTATCCCATTTACAATGGAGTTTAGAGTTGGCAAGCTTTTGTAAAGAAGATGGCCCAATCTTCTATGCCAAAGTTCACACGGACTTATCTCAACGTGGACAAGTGCTTGATTTAGAGGAGATGAGAGTCTGTAGAGTCTTCCTTCTCAAACTCCAATGGTTCTAGCCTTTTCAATGCTAGAATCTTTAGCCCAAACCACTACTTTACCATCTATAAAAGCAACTCTATCTCCTTTTTCTTCTAATGATGAAACGGAAATAAGATTTTTGCACAAACCTGAAATATATAGAATGTTGTTGAGATGAATGTTACCTCCTCCTTTCACCTCAATTGATGTAGATGCACTGCCTTTTACCGGATAGCTCTTGTTATCACCAAGCTCCACAGAGTATGAGGACTTCCCCTTGGATAGGATTTTGAGTTGCTTGTGATATCTAGTCATGTGTCTTGAAGCTCCACTATCTATCACCCATATATTTTCATCTTGAAATGTTCCAGTGAGGGCTGAGAACAATCCTTCATTCTTTGAACATTTGAGATCTTTGGAAGAGAAGAGACTATTCCATACTGCCTCGAAACTTTGCTTGATGAGACTTGCTAATGATGAACACTTCTTTTCAAGCTTCTTCACAATAGAGTTGACCTTCTTCATTGCCTTATTCGAACCTTAACTCTGAAAACATGTTGAAGAATCTAAGGCAAGATCACATTAATGATTTCTAACTATGATAATTGCTTGTGATGTCTTTTTACTTATTAGGATTATCTTCTTATTATTATTATTATAGTGTATTCTTCAATCATCAAATAGCTACCAAAACAAGAAGATCAATAAGATACAAGTACACAAGATGTAGGCTCCAAGCCAAGGCAAAACCTCTCCTTTTGAGAGGAAAACCCTTCAATCTCTTCTTATAGATTCTTTTTTGACAAATACCAAGACCCTTGACCAACACTAAAGCCTTCAAGGACCAAGATCAGCTTCTCAAGAATGTGCTTCCTTCACTGCTTTCCAAACCCAGCAAAATCTCTTCCGGCAACACTACTTCGACCTCCAACCACAGCTTTTCAGTCCTAACTACAGCTCTACAACTTCGGCCCCCTGGCAGCAGTTGCTACTTTTCACGTGTGGAGTAGCACTGCTTCTTCTTTGCCTCCAGCTACCTCACTTAACCTAATTTATCTTCTGGATCTAGAAGGGGACATTGTTGGCCCTTCAACTCTTTTTCACCAAATTGAACCTCCACAATGAAACCCTAGCCCGACAGCAGAAACCCTAGCGAAAAGTTGCAGAATTTTTGTCCTCTTCTTCGCACGTGTGGAGAGTAAGAGAGATAGAGGAACCCAAAACACTTCTTCTCCTTCTTCAGCCTTCTTCATTACCCTTTTCTGCTTCTTCCTTTGCATAAGAGAGAGAGGAATGAATGTGTCCAAATGAGGTTGAATTGTCTCCTATATATAGGTCTTCCAAGGGTACGAATTCCAGCTTCTATGCCGACTTGACAGGCTCGCAAGCTGACTTGGTCTTGGAAGGCTCAATAAAATACAAAAATAATAATTTTTACAATTTACGAGATGCCCGATGGGGTCTTCATATTATGACAATGTCCCTATTTGACTTCTTGACCTAGGATAATCCTAGAAGCACTTTCAATTAGTGATTGACCTATAAAACAAATTTCTTGGGCAAGAAACCCAAGCTCAATAATATTAATCATTTTTCTTTCTTTTACAAAATACAAGAACCAAAAGTACATTTCATATTTATGAAGACTGAACCTAGTTACACTTTCTTCAACACCATAGACAGCTTATATGATAAAGATGATATTTTTATTGGATTCCTCTTTCCAAGAGGTGCAAGATTGATCTAAAGATCATCTCATTCTGACAAGTAGAAATGGAATTTTGAATTTATTTCTTCTATGGACAAATTTTCAAGGTCGGACAGAAGTCTAATGCAGGCCTCATGAAGCCCAACAGACGTGTCTCTTCACCCACAACATTGTGTATAAATAAAAGAGGCATCTTCATCATTTGGACACACCTCAAAACACATCTTTCTCTCTCCTCTCCTCATTGATTCGTACAGCAAAGGAGAAGCCCTTCTTCTTCATGTGTTGACTTAGGTTGACAAAAAATTTCAGGCTAAAATTTAAAGACTGTTTTTGGGCCATCTACAATAGCGTTGACCAAGGGTCAAACCTCCACCTTTGACTGTGCTTTTCAAGCAAAAAGTCCAATTTCTTTTGGTTGCATCTCGTGGCACAAAAATCGAGGTATTTGTAATTGTTTGACTGCATTGACCACAATCCCCTTAACCACAAGGTTGACTGTCCGTTGACCAGGTTTGACCAAGAATTTCAGGATTGTTTTTGGGTTGTTTTGGGTTGTTTGGACTATCTTTGGAGGCCATGTTAACTGGGTTTGACCAAACTAATTTGGAGGAGACTTTCTGATGGTTTGACCAGCGTTGACTTTCTAGTTAGGGCATCCTATTGACTGCAGTTTGACTGCATTTTTTTGCAGCGATTGGGCAAGTAAATTTTGTATGATGCACTCTCTCTGTTGAACTTTTGAAGAATAATAAGATTTGATTTTTCCCCACATTGGGGTTTTTCCCTAGCATCCGCCAAATATCGTGTCCTCTTGTCTTGGCTTGTCTTTTGCTTATTGTTTATGTTCTATCCGCATTTACTATCAATGTTAATGTGATTGCTACTCTGAAAATTGATATAGGGCTAATAAGAAAAATTGAAGTAAATTGCTCTAAAGCATAAAACATACCATTGTTATCTAAAATTAACAAAAAACCTCTCCTTCGTTGATCCAGAAGAACCCTTCTTCGCTGCCCCAAAAGAATCTCTTTCGCTATACCCAAAAGAAACCTCCTTCGTTATGCCCAGAAGAATCCCTCTTATCCTACCTTCGTACTTCTCTTTGTAGCCCCTTCTTCACACTCCTTCTTCACCCTTTCTTCGTACTTCTGCTTGATTGAAAGCTTGTTGAGTTTCTTGCCCCTAAGTGAGGCTGAGTGAGGCTACTTATACACATCAACTCATGACCGTTAGGCCAACGTGATGACAAGTAGTGAGGCCATCTTCTTCTAGCATGTTCTTCCATTGTTTGTAGGCCGACTTGAAGAGGATAAGGGACAAGGTCTTGCAGGATACTTTACATAGACAAGATTTACTCTTTACAAAGTGTAACATGACTTTATTACATGACAATGACTCTAACATTTTATGACTAGATGACAAATAATTCCTAAAGACTCTCTATGATCTAGGTGGATATTGGTGGACAACTGCCAAGTCCACTTGGACCCCCACCATTGTTTCTTTTAGCTTTTCAGTTTCCTTAATTGTAGTACAGTTTACTATTTTTAACAGTTTTTCGGGTCCTGAACTTTTGGAGCTGTTTTGAGGCCCTAAACGACATTTTTTGGGAAAACTGGGAGCAACATGGGTCCATGGACTAATGTTGCTCTTCCCAAAGTTGTAGTTCTCGAATAGATATTTCTAATGAGATATTGTGCATGTCAAACGGAGATCGTATGCCAAAGTTACGGCCCTAAGAAATTGATGTCCCAATCTGCCCAAACGAGGCCCACAGTTTGGAGTTTCATCTTCTAGGATTAGATTTTCGGATGTTTAGGGTTTTACATTATTTCTCAAAAATAAATAGGCCTTCAAGCCTCATTGTAACACAGTTCAGAGGCATGTAGCCGCCACATCTATTCTCAAAAATAAGCTACCATTGCCCTAGCTGGTTTATTTCCATTGTTATTTGTAAGCATATTCTAGTATTTTACATTAATGAAATGAAGTATTATTTTCGTTGCATCTCTATGTTTATAGTTATCTTTGTAATTTGTTGTGTTCCTGTTTAAATCTGGATCAGTGGTATCAGAGCGGTATGTTTTTTCTCTATTTTTCTTTGCATGTCCCCAACGAGGTCGGGATATAAGGAGTTAGGGCTTGAGCTGGTCGAACCTTTGCAAGACCAGACTCGCAAATCCCAACGGCCTCCCATGGCGGATGAAAAGAAAGACGAGGGAGCAGGAATGCGATGATGGACAGCTTTGCCCAAATCCTTCAGCGGCTACCCAGGGGCGACGCATTGGCTTCCAACAGCTACTCTGTAAACGCCACACCATTTAAGGTACAAGTTAATTTTGAAATCCCCATATTCGAGGGTCAAATAGATGCAGATGTCTTCGATAAATGGTTAAATCTGCTAGAGGGTTATTTTTCTGTTCATGATTTTTCCAGTTGGGAAAATATTATTTTCGCTCTTCTCAAAGCAGCCCCCCACGTCAAGGATTGGTGGGAAACTTACTGCGAGCAGAAGGATGAAAGTACAACCTCACTATTTTCAACTGCACCCACTTGGGATTCATTCCGAGATGCCATAAAGGAGCAGTACTACCCTGTCGGAAGCTATGAGGATCAATACATAAAGTGGACCACACTGCGGCAGGGAAGGGACTAAGACGTGCCTGAGTTTACCAATATTTTCCATACCCTTCGCACAAAGTTGGGTATCAAGGATTCGAAGCAGCATTTGGTACTCAAATACTGCAGTTGCCTGCACAAGTACATCCAGGAAGAAATATAATTCCTGAAAATCCTCTCGCTCGGCACGACATACCGATATGCCGTCAAGGTCGAGCAAAAGTTTAAACAGAAGAAGCGAAACTTTGGATCTGTGAATCCGAAGCAAGGGAAAGGTGCCCCCAAACCGCAGAACAAAGGACAAAGCCAAGGCGGGGCGGCCCAAGACAACTCGCCAAAGCTGCAAGCAAAAAACAACGCCGTGAAGCCGAAAAAGGACACGGGAAAGTGGTGTGAGTTCGATAAGAGCTCCACTCACAACACAAGTGATTGTTGGGCCAAGCAGTCACTAGTCGCCAAGCTAAAGGATTCAGAATCAGATGCATGTTCCAACTCTGAGTCAGAACCCGACAAGGGGAATGACAAAGGGAAACAGATTATCGATGCGGAGCCCAATGCCGCCGTTGCCACCATGAAGATTCAGAAGGAGGATCCCAAAGATCCAGAGGAGAAGGAGCGTCCCTTCCACTCCCAGATGTGGGTAAAGGGCTCCTCGCTACAGTTCATTGTTGACAGCGGGAGCCAAAAGAACCTCATTTCAACAGAGGTCATGAAGTGGCTGGGCTTACCGACCACAGCACATCCACAACCGTACACCAACGGGTGGCTTCGCCAAGGACAGGATCTTCGCGTGAGCCAGCAATATCGCCTTCCATACAACATCAAGCCTTTCACGGATGAGGTATTGTGTGACATTGCTCCCCTTGAAGTTTGTGATGTATTATTAGGACAACCATACTTGTGGAAGCAACATGCTGTGTATGAAATTATGAATCAAGGCCCCGTGCTGTTATTGTTACTTTGGGAAATAAGTTGTACAAGATACCGGAGGTAGCGCCACCTACCGCCATCTCTTTGGTTACTGCAAAACAATGCAGTAAGCTCATTTCCAAAACAGGGAAATTTGTTTTCCTGATAATACGACCTCAAGCAAAGAAGAAGACGGTGGCCACGACCTCCAGACAAGGTCCCTCCGCACGACAACTACAGATGGACAGGGTCGTGGAGGAGTATGAGGACATCTTCACCTCCCTTGTAAGGGTTCTTTTGCACTGTCAAGTCAAACACTCCATCGATCTGACCCCAGGTGCGCCGCTGCCCAATGGACCAATCTATCAACGCTCTATTCTAGAGAACGATGAAATCAAGAGACAGATTCAGGAGCTGCTGCAGAAAGGTCACGTCCGTCCGAGTTCATCGCCCTGTGGGTGCCCGACAGGTTCTCGAAGGTGGCCATTATGGCGGCCTGCAAGAAGAATATCACAGCAGAAGCCACTGCTAAACTCTTCTTTGAACGAGTGTGGGTACACTTTGGGATCCCACAGTCTATCATCTCAGATCGGGACAACATGTTCCTCAGTACATTTTGGTCCAGTCTCTAGTCGACGCTGGACACCAAACTCACTAAGTCCACAGCCTTCCATCCTCAAACTGATGGTCAGACAAAGGTTTTCAACAGGATGATCGTACACATTCTGCACATGTACAACTCAAAGCATCCACACACATGGGACGAGAGCCTCCCCTATGTTCAGCACAACTGCAACCGGGCTCTCCATAGCTCGACTAGCCATAGCCCTTTTCAAGTGGGCTTGGGATTCCAGCCACTATGTCCCATTGATGTGGCCATGCCATTTGCAGCTACTCACGCAAATTCGGCTCATGTCCAGTCCGAAACAGATAAGGCAAACAACTTCATTGAGCACATCCAACATATTCGCTAGCAGGTCCATGATATTCTGGAGAAATCGAATGCCAAGTACAAGTAGTGACATGATCAACATCGGGTGCCACACAAGTTTCAGGTGGGCGACAAAGTCTAGTTGCATTTGCAAAAGGAACGCCTTACTAGAGCCTATCGGAAACTCAAACCACTCTGATATGGTCCTTACACCATTACCAAGGCTGTGGGAGACAATGCATTTGAGCTCAACATTCCCCCATTCCTTGGCCTGCACATAGTGTTCAATGTGGACCACCTTTAGCCATACTTTCCACCATTACTAGACACATCCAATATTGCAGAAAAACTCACACCCATAGAGTTAAATCCAGATTGAATAGAACAAGCCACAACTAATCGAATCATGGACACACAGATCAAGCACACTCACCAGCAGAATATCCAACTGTATCGAGTTGTCAAAGTAGGCCAACTCTTTCACCAGGGCAAGTGGCTCACCAGGGACCAAGTTCAGCAGAAGTTTCCTCATCTCATGGAGGAACTCAATGCAATGAGGACCATTGCTTCCTAAGGGGGGAGGAATGATCTAGGTGGATATTTGTGGCCATTTGCCAAGTCCACTTGGAACCCCACCATTGTTTCTTTCAGCTTTTCAGTTTCCTTAATTGTAGCACAATTTACTATTTTTAGCAGTTTTTCAGGTTCTGAACTTCCGGAGTTGTTTTGAGGCCCTAAACGATGTTTTTTGTAAAAAAATGGGAGCAACATGGGTCCATGGACTGATATTACTCTTCCCAAAGTTGTAGTTCTCGGATAGATCTTTCTAACGAGATATTGTGCACGTTAAATGAAGATCGTATGCCAAAGTTACGACCCCAGGAAGTTGATGTACCAATTTACCCAAACGGGGCCCATAGTTTGGCATTTCATCTTCTAGGGTTAGGCTTTTGGATGTTTACGGTTTTCCATTATTTCTCAACAATAAATAGGCATGTGAGCCTCATTGTAACACATTTCATAGGCATGTAGCTGCCACACCTCTTCTCAGAGATAAGCTACCATCACCCTAGCTGGTTTATTTCCATTGTTGTTTGTAAGCATATTTCAGTATTTTGCATTAATGAAATGAAGTATTATTTTCGTTGCATCTTTGTGTTTATGGTTATCTCTGTAAGCTGTTGCGTTCCTGTTTAAATCCGGATCAGCTAGTCAGAATTTTGCATTGTTAATGATCAAACACAAAGATGTTGAGGAATTTGAAGCTTTCCAAGGATGTGATGTAAAACTCAAACATGATTTAGTTGAGGTTGTTAACACATGTGATAATATGTTTCAGGAGTCTGTCGTGTTGCCTCCTAAAAGAGGAAAACAACATGAAGTTCAATTGCAGCAGGATGCATCACTTTTGAACATTGGTATGAACAAGATGCCAGTGTTAGAGAATGCGAGGATCAAGAAGCAGATGCAAGAGCTACTTGACAAATGGGTCATTAGGTCTAGTACATATCCTTATGGTTCTCCTAATGTTTTAGCTCTGAAGAAGGATGGTACATGACGATGGCGATCACGGTGTGTGGATTTTGGAGTTTTGAACAAAATCACAGTAAATAATCATTATCCTCTTCCTCACATTGATGGTTTGTTAAATCAATTGAAGGATGTTGTTTATTTCACTAAGTTGAACTTGCGAAGTGGTTACCATCAAATAATACTTGCTGAAGATGATACATGCAAAACCGCTTTCAAGACAAAGCTAGCTTCATTGCATGATTTGACAAGGGTGAAACATGTATCTCAATGGGGAGGAAAGCAACAGAAAGACTTCAATGCATTGAAAGGTAAAATCAGTACAACATCAATTTTTGCATCAGATCTTAATCAGTCATTACAAATTCAATTAGTGAATCAAATGGTACAAGAAATTTTGGTGAAGAGTTAAGCCAAGTACAAGGCTATACATGATAATCATCGTGTTGACCACAATTTTCAGGTTGGATATGAAGTAATGCTTTGCATCAACAAAGGAAATCTTCAAGGTGAAGAGAACTTGAGATTATATGAGCCTCCTTTGATTGAAGATCGATGAGAGAATGTTCATATCTGATGAATAGCTTAAAGAATGGTTGAAAGATACGATCCTTGACAGGAGAACAAGAACTTCAAAATTAGGGAACGTGGAGTACCTTCATGTGGGGCTCAAATATACTAATCCAATTAAAGCCAAATGGATTGATATTGGAAGGGTGAGGGAGTTGTCTCCTCACCTATATGTTCACTGAAATTAGTCTTTTGGTGGTCCAAAAGCTTCCAATGGGGAGGAGTGATCTAGTGGATTAGCAAAGTGCTAAAAAATGAAAGCACTCAAAAGTGCTCGAAACTGGTACAAAAACATAGATCTCGTCGTCCTGAATCCAACGCAACTTGAATCGTTCAAAACCGACATCGTATGCTCAAGATATCATGTTCTAGTCATTTTCCTACACAACTAAAATTTTGTAGGTTGAAGTACAAGACTGTTGACTGGGAAGTCCGTACAATGACTCAATAGGTTGACTGTGCACCCTCAGTCCTATTACCCACCATTTTCTGGGTAATATCACTAGGAGAATTTTATTCTCCAAGATGGTCCTCAGTCGGTAGCCAACAGCCCCCAGCTAGCTCATTGTGCCATTTCTCCGCCACCTAAGCCAATCATGTGGTCCCTCGCCCACCTGCCATGATTGTATGTTTAAAGGTGGACCTCCCGAACCTAAAGGTATGCCTTGTCATTTGTAAATTGAGTATTGTAGTTTGCTTATCATGGGCACTTCTGGGTATGGGTTAATGGGCAGATTCAACGGGAAGAATGGGCTAGGGCTATGCTTTTGTCCCCTATACCCCTTTTGGGCATTAACTGTAGGAATTTACAGGGTAAGTTCCTCAGGAAGAACACCAAAGGACACCACTCACAAACCGATCATAGAACAATACATCAGTATTCTTGACATGGTTAAAACCCTCAAAGAGGGAAACAGTCCACGGCCTGAGCCAACGTGGCCACTTCAGGCAATTTATTAATAAAATAATGAAAATTTACATAAGCTTCTCTCA
>APFE031571512.1:35925-91626 GCA_000404065.3 Pinus taeda
AAGTTATCCTGGTATCGCCAACTTTCAGTTAAAGGGAGGTCCAAATAGCTTAATCTTGGTCTCCCTAGGTTTAAATTTCCTGTTTTAGAATATAGAGAATGTAAATCTGTCCAAACAGTCTAATCTTGGCAGATTCTTAGATAGGTAGAGAAGCATAGGAGCCCAACAGCTTAATCTGGGCCCTGGAAGAAATAAGGGTAGTATGTAGATAGGAAAGCATCAAAAGAAAAAATGAATGACGGGTTTGCAAGTCTAAGTGCACCCCCAAACAAAGAAGAAAAAATGCTAGGTAAGTAGGCTGGGTAGGTAGTTCTGAGGTTGATTGAATCCTAAATTGCTGACCAGTTCCAGGTTTTCAGGTGTCATATCATTCAGGACACAATCAACAAAGATTTGTACGCAAGGAGCTCAAAAGAGGTATAACTGACTCCCCTTCTCTGTTCTCCCCAATCATTAACTAACTTCCCCAAAAGAGGTCAAGATCTGCTTGATACCTCTTAAGTTCCCTCATCTTCACAACGCTGGCTTGAGTAAAGATCTACTTTACTCAAAGTTGTTCCATATTTTCTCCTAAAGTATGGTCCTACCCCTTTGTAACAGCCTAAGCTCTCTTGAACTTAGCGCTTTCTTACCATCTCCATATTAACCACTAACATTATTATTTAGCTCCCTATTCTTCCCATCCCCTTATTAATATTAAGTAAAATCCCCTACGTAATATCCCTCCCCCTCGTTGAAAAATAACCATAAGTACTCCCGGGAATTGCTCAGTTTATCTGAAACTCAGCAAGAACCCTTGACCTCCAAAACCACCTCCCAGATACAACGTACCCCTTCCGAAACCTCAAATACCCTTCACACCCACTTACTTGCTCTTTCCTCCCAAAAACTTACCCTCTATAGAACCTTAAAGCCAGATCGCATCGCAACATCGCACTTTCATCTCCATGCAGGTCATCACCCATCCGTCCCCGCCCCACGCGATATTGCGATATCGCCGATTGGCGGTCGCAATCGCCGAGTGTCCAACTCAAGCACCCTCCGTTCCTCGCCGATGCGATGTTGCGATATCGGCAGTCGGCGGTCTCAAACGCCGAGTATCCAACTCAAGCACCCTCTGTTCCCGGCCGACGCGATATTGCGATATCGCATCGGAGTTTCTTCATCACATTACCTCTAGTATCAGCACTTCACCACGTCGCTCTGTACCAGGGACCCACCACAGCTGACGTCATCCGCCGTACAGCCGACGTCATGCTGGCGTCAGCAGCCAGAAAAGCCAAAACTTCGCGCAGGAAGAAAAATCGCACTTTGGAGCTCCAGATCAAGAAACAGAGGCAGTTTTCGATGCATTGCTACGGGAAATAGGCCATTTTGAGGAATCTTCGGGGAATCTTCTGATTTCTTAGCCCATTGCGCGCCGAAAAAGCCCGAAAATCGCCCGATCGTGCCTATAAGGATCCGGTTTAAAGACAGCAGCAGATCAATCATAGAGTTTAAAGTATATTAGATCAAATCATCAGGCATCAAGCGTGTCAAAGAGTATCAGTTGACGGCGGGAGTCATCAATGTAGCGGCAAAGAGTATCAGCGAATATCTTGAGCAGCGGCCCGAAGCAGGAGAAAATTTAATATCTTCCAGCAGATTCATAGAAAGAGGGCGAAACTACTTGAAGCTCTCAAATCGTAATTATTGCACATTTAATTCACACCAGAGCCGAACTGCAGTTCCCGAAGCACAATCATTCAGCAGTACCGCATCTGGCCCCCAAGGGCCACCTCTTCACCTGTTCTGATCCAGCTGCCCCCAGTGCAGCCAAAAAGATTTACTTGCATTTAATTCCAGCAACACTTAGATTTTGAAGAGTTATCTAAGCAGACCTGTCAAGGTCACTTGTAATGATGTCTTTCCGATATTTTGCTTATAAATACCACCCTAAGCAATGTTGTGAGGGGTTGGTTGGTTGTTAGTAGTTGTTGGTCAGTCTTCTTTCCAGCATTTTCTCTGAGCAGAGACTCGCACTGTAACTGTCATAATTTCCATAATCAAAGATTGATGAAAGCATGGATTGCGAAACTACTTGATGTTTTCTCTTGGCCAAGGAATGATCACGGAATTCCTGTGCTTCTACATGATCCAATAAGTGTTCTTCTCCTCTGTTTAATTTTATGTTTTTTACCACCTTTCCACCTTTCTAAATTGCAGGAAAAAATAATAGCTTAAGATTTGTTTCATTACACCTTAAGTTCAGTTTCTGTGTTTTTCAATGTTTTCTTCAGAAACAGTTATGAGCTTGTATTCTTAAATGATCTGGTTTACGCTGTTTCTTTCACATATGAGTGCATGTCTTAGGAATTCTTTACTTCTCCTGGATCCCATTCATCCATTTCTCCCCTTTGTCAGCATGATGAAATGATTCTCCTTTGCCTTTCATCCCTGATGTTCACTCCGTACTTTCAGCAGACAGAAAATTGTATCCTGTGTGACTATCCCGCTCCGTATCCTCTTGTGACCAAGAAAACGCTCGCAAGCCTCAATATGTGACTCCATGCCCAATGGTTTGAAACTTATCACACCTTACCGTGCCTCTTTGTTCGAGAATCCTACCTTCTTTCCAATCACAATCAACACTCCCTTGAAGTTAGAAAGCTAACTTAAAATCATCAACTAAGGTTGAATTAAAAGGAGAGAGCCCTCTCCGATTGCAGGTGGGCTAGAACCTGCAATCAAAAGATTGGTTTGTGGTTACCTCGGCCGTATCCCTATTAGGAGCCTAGGGACAACCTGAGTGATAACAGGATGACTCGCTAGATGCTTCGCCAAGAAAAGATAATCTTTTGTTTCTTCCTGAAGCACCAGATCACACAGTGCTTGATGGTGACTATGTGGAGAAGGAAGATGACACACCCTTGTCGGTCCTCCTTGGCAGAATTAAGAAAAGAAAGGTGATGTCTAGTACAAGTAAGAACCTTACATAAGGTCAACTAGATGACAAGGCATAGGGTACTGAAACCCCCAATGATTTTGAAGAGTAGGGTCCTTAAACCCTTGACATGATGAATGAGGAGGGTACTGAAACCCTTGGTGTGATGAATGAGAAGGGTGCTCAAACCCTCAATGATTTTGAAGAACAAGGTACTGAAACCCCTGGTGATATAGATGAGCAGGTCACTAAAGCCCTTAATAACTCTAAGGAGCAAGGTACTGAAACCATTGATAAGGAAAAAATGCAAGGCACTGAGACCCTTATTAAAATTGATATTCTAGGCGTCGAAACCTTGATGATATTACAATGTAGGAATTGAAAGGTGGTCAGGATAATTTTGACCTTGATAATGATGGCACATTTCTGGAGTCGACTACTGAAAAGTCAGTGCTTGAGGACTTGAGAATGGAGAACTCCACCCTCTGCTTGAACAGTCGTATAGAAGAACTCAAGAAACATGTTTATGGCTTGGAGGTGTTAAACTGAGCCATGAAGGAACAACATATAGAGTAGAAATGAGAAAAAAAAGAGTTGGCAGGGGAGGTGAAGGAACATAAGCGACAACTTAAGATATGGAAATATTGGGCTTCTAAGTGTTATGAGCATCTTAAGAAGGTGACCATGAAACTTAAAAAGGTTCGGAGCTGGAAGGAAAAGATAATGAAAGCAGGGACTAGTATACAAGTTCAGAATTAAAGGGAGGCCCTTCCATTTTGTTTTTTTGCAGCAGGTAAGGGTTTTTTTAGGACCCACAATAGCTTGAGCAGGGGATGATGTTGGTAGGCTAAATTGCTCCACTTTTTAACACTTTTTCCCTTCAAAACCATAACCTTATGCCTCTGTTTTAACCTTGCAAACTCCCTTATTCCTGTACTAGTCCAAGAATCGTATCCCTTCCTGCACTAGCTTTATGTTTCATGTTTAAGGGTTACGAATGTGCTTAATTAATCATTTTCATAGATTTTATGCCTTTAAATATTTGCAACTAATAATTCTCTTCCTATAAAGCATTTGATGGAAAACGAATTAGTTATCTTGTTAGCATGGTCGATTACGGGTAGGGTTCCTGCACCTCTGGCGAATCTTCAACTACTGTGACAACTCACCACTCCATGTGGATGCCGTGTTCTGGAATGATTAACTCGAGTTGGCCTCAGAGCATGGAAGAAAATCAGGGATATGGTGGAGATTAGGTCATCGAATGAATACCTAGAATAGTGTTTTGTTATAGCCGAAAGGCTTAGCATGAGTTGTTGTTGTTATTTTGTTATAGCCAAAAGGCTTAGATTGGAATGCTCATTGTACTTTGGTTACGGCTGTAGGCCTGGATGAATGTATAAAACATAGGACTCAGATATAAAATAGTATCGAGTGATAGATATAGTAAGGATACTGTGATTATGTCCTTTTGTAATTTTACTTATATCGCCCCCATTCTAGGTTGGATTCGAATTCATGATTTATATTTGATGATCATTAATACAAAGGAACTACACCATGTTTTCTCAATCTTGCACTATAACTTTGTGTTGATGCGTTGATTAAAGAGCAGAGGCTTTACATTTCCTAAACAGGGAAACGAGTTAGTTGGCTAGGGCCCAACCAACCTAGCTCATTCTCCCTTGTGTTCTTCTCTTTTTCGATTAAGGTGTGTTAATTAATTTTAATGCAAAGTGTGAAGTAAGAAAATGTTTCTTTTATCTTTATGTAAGGTTTAAATCTGATTTCATTACAGTGTGACGGATTCATGGTGTACGAGTTTTATTGAAGTTTAATCTTATGATTTCATTTTTTGAAGTTTGATCTCGTTTTCTACCTAGATAGGGCAAGCACACATTCCTTCACTAATGCATTTGCAATTTCGCATATTGATTCTTCAAGTTCATTATAGTAATGGTCTTTTGTTTTTATTTGATAAGCCTTAATGCGGTCTTGAAGAGTGTGATTTTTATTAAGTCTTAATGCAATTCTGAAAAGTGTTATTTCCATTCTGAAGTTCTTTTGATATTTTGAATTAAATACACTTCTGAAACAAAACATTTTTGTGACTCACACTCGTTTGTGCCTATACTTTATGCTACTTAGAAAATATCTGATTCATTGCGTAATAATTCTTAAAGGAAATATTTTTGGGTCTAAAAGGTTATGCATTCAGATCAGTAGTGTGGATAGATATTACAGGATTGAAGCATGCTGTCATATTTAAATGATCTCTTAGATTACATGCAAAATTTCCTTAATTAAAAGTGTGCTTTGAGTTTAGAATTAATTATTGCTTTAGACATTAAAATATTAGTTGAAGCATCTTTCGATTTGAGGAATTTACTTTAAAAGTTCTGTTCACCTTTGCAAGTTATTTTTCTTAGTTAACACATTCTTTAGTTTCTCGAAAAAAGGATTGGAAATATTGGTGTAGGAACCTCTGTCCCTAGACAGGAATCGATCTCTTGATACAGGAACAAAGTGCTCTAGACTTGAGGCTTATAGTTCGTTCATAAAAACATAAATCTTCAGTACAAGTGTAAAATATACTCCCAACACTCAAACTTTTTTCTTGTACCAGTGCAAGCACATTGCAAAAGTACATGAATAAAAAATTAGTACAGGGAAGAAGATCTAAAAGGACCCAGATATCTTCAAGGGTCCAATTATTAATTTGGAACACCATTATACTGAAGATAAACATAGATTTACATTTTCAAATATTTTTGCAAGAGGTTTTGAGAATTCCTTTCATTTTTTTTCCTACAAAGGTACTTTATTTCATATTCCAACACTAGAATATCTTTGGTGTAAATTACCGGGTGATATTTTCTTTTTGATTCTGCAAGATTGCAATTAAGTAGGAATAGAGTTTGGAAAAGTTCACATCATTTTTGGAATTTCCTGTGCTTCATCTCTAAATTTACGAAACCCCCGATTTGACAATTAAGTGTTGAAGGAGTCTGCTTGACAACAATTCCTGCACCCAACAGTCCCAATCTAAAACTATTTCCCCCAATCCAAGTGAAAGGAGATATTTTCCTAACAATATTTGTTTTCTCCCTAGATGATATATTAGGAAGGAATATCCTAGAAACCGAGTCATTTGTTATGTCAGAAAACCAAGGGGATAGAACCGATACGGAAAAGAGGTGCTCATATGGTAGTTGATCATCCACGAGCTCTTCATTACTTGCAAGAAAGGTTAACCTAGACAAAAGATCTACAACCACATTTTTTTCCCTGATTTGTCAATAATAGTCAGATCAAATTATTGTACCAATAACAACCATCTAATTATCCTAAGATTAACATCAGGCTTGTTCATCAAATATTTAATGGTTGTATGATCAGTATGAACAAAATTTTGGTACCCAGTGGTATAATGCCTAAATTTGTTTAAATAATGTCTGCAACTAAGAGCTCTTTTTTAGTGATAGTGTAATACAACCCCACTTTAGACAAATTCTTACTAATGAAAAAAATTGCATAAGGCAACTTATCCTCTACTTGTTCCAAGGCTTGCCCCACATCTTTATCTGATGCATCAATATGGACATGGAAAGGCAATGCCCAGTTGGGACCCATTAGGATGGGTGCAGTGGTAAAAATTTCTTTCAACACTTCAAGGGCCTCTTAACAACTACTGGTCCAACAAAAATCTGAATCTTTGGTTAGTAAACTAAACAAAGGTGAAGCCATATTACTAACATATTTGATAAATCTCCTATAATATCCAGTTAGTCTGAAGAAGCTCTTGAAATATCTTTACTTCTAAGGGGTAGGGACCCTTTTGATGACATAAATTTTTCTTGGGTCTACCTATATCCCTTCCCTGGATATGAATGGCCAAGGACAATCCCCTCATTCATCAAGAACTCACATTTCTCATGGCTTAGAGACAGATTTATTTCAATACATTTATTCAAAAACTTGCACAAATTAGAGAGAGTTTCATGGAAGTCACATCCATAAGGAGTGAAATCATCCATGTATATTTCAATAGTGTCTTGAACCAATTTATAAAAAATACTCAAAACTGCCCTCTGGAAAGTAGTAGGGGCATTTCAAAAACCAAATGGAATAACTCTATAAGAAAAAGGTTCCCCAAGGACATGCGAATGTGGCCTTATCCTGGCCTTTGGGGTTGATTTGGGTTTGATTGTATCCACTAAATCCATCTAGGAAGAAGAATAATTTCTTCCTTGTAAGGCCATCTAGGACTTGGTCAATAAAGGACAAGGGAAAATTTCCCTTCCTTGTAGCCTTGTTCAGTTCCGAGTAATCCACACAGATTCTCCACTTCCCATTCTTCATAGGAGATAACACAAGAGGTGACACCCCCTCACTATATGAAATGGGGTATATGAACCCTTCATCTAGTATTTTTTGTAGTTCTTCTTTCACAATGTCCTTAACAGATGGGTTCATCCTCCTCTAGAGTTGGCGCATAGGCTTGCATCCCTCCTTGATGTAAATATGGTGAGTACAAACAAAGGAATGCACACCTTTAATTTCCTTATAGTCCCAAACAAAATCATCTAGGTGTTGCCTCAATACTTTGTACAATCATTCTTCCTATTTGTCCAAGAGGGAAGAGTTTATCTTTAAGGTTCTAGATAGGCCAAACTCTACAATATTGACGACTTGAGTCAATAGGGCATAAGTCATCCCAAGGATTACTCCCAGATTCTTTCATCAACTCATCAATTGGTATGGGAGTGGGAGTTTGATTATGACGGATATTTTCAATGAGATTATCTTCATCAGGTTCCCCCCTCATATAATAATGTTCAGAGTGCAGATTGGGTGGGGGTGGTGTGATATAGTTCATATTCTTCCTCCTCTTCTAACCACAAAGGTAAATCATGCTCAATAGAAGGCTTAGCAGGAGGATACAATACCAATTGTTTAGACAAATGTCTATTCTTAATGGTCATGTTCTCAACCCTACAACTAATGTAAGCATCAGAAGTGGCTAACCATGGCCTTCCCAAAATGAGAGGATATCCATTAAACTTGGTTTTGGGTTGGAGAACGAATAAATCAGTTGGACACCCACAAGAGTCAATTGAGACCATAACATCTTCAACAACTCCCTCAGGGGATACTATGGAGCTATTTGCAAGATGAAACACTGTGGTGGTCTTTCTCAAATCCCCTTGGAGGTTTAGCTTTAGCGTGTTTTCCTTATTCATCACATTCATTGCAGCCCCAAGGTCAATCAGGGTGTTAGGGACTATGAGGCCATCAATGTACACATATACTACAGGGCTTTGAGGGTCTAGATATTTTAGGAAGATCACCCTCCCAAGCATCAAATCAGATAATTGCCCAACAACATTTATGTTGGGGGTATCTGTTAGGTCCCTATAATACTAGCATATTGCCTCATTGTTATTATCATTGTACCTCCTTATTGTATTGTTGTGACCCATGTAGTCACCATATTGTTATTATTGTGCCCCATATTGTTATTGTTGTGTCCTTACATTATTATTTTTATGTCGGCTTTGATTATATTGTGACCCCTTAGACCCCCTATATATAGAAAGTAGGTCTCGTCATTTGAATCATCCAAGAATCACTCATTTATGTGATGACAAGGAGGTTTCCCCCTCAAAGAGGTTGATTATGAAGTCGTTGATCTCTCTTTTCTTCTATTCTTTCAGCTAGTTGCATAACATTTGGTATCAAAGCTTTGGATTCTAGGGTTTCGTTGCTCCAATCCAGTCATCGTGGAAGTTTTGCTATAAATTGGTTTCTACGAAGTTCAGATGTTGAAAAGAAAAACCATTTTAGAAGAAAGATTTTTGAACCTCCAGTTTGAATTTTAGATCTTGTCTCGCTATATTTCTGGAGATGTGATCCAAGGAAGTTAAGGTTTTTGTAGGATCCCAATTACATCCCAAATAGGTGACCTTGGGAAAGTTGTCATAACATTCTCTCTGAGTGTTAGATTGAAATTTCTTAAGAAGGTATAGAAAGAAGATGGACTGTAGTTTTCTATGTATAGTTTTCAGGTCCGAAGGTTGAAACCGTGACACGTGGCACTTCGTACAAGTTCTCTCTATTAAACTAGTCTATAATCAGGTCATCATGGGAGATTTGGCCTAACTTTTTGTTGAAAAATCCAATCTTAATCAGACCCGTGGGGTTGGAAAGAGAACTTAGAGGGATACCAAAGGATGAAATTGTAGACCTTGGAGATCTGAAATTACAGAGATACAACAAATTCAATATTGAGCTCCTATGAAACAAAAAAAAAATGTGTAGTCTTTTTAAAAATTTGCATAAGTTTGGTTTGAAAAATTAGTTTGTGATTCAAAGGGCATAGTGAAGCATAATTATCATTAATTGATGCCCAAAATAAAGTGATGGGCCTCTAAATTAGACATAAATTAAGGCACATTTGACCATCCTTTAACACATTAAACCTCTTTTTGCATTATATAATGTATTTTTAACTTTAATATGTTCATTAGGAAGGTTATGGATAATTACATATTTGTGCTTAATATTATTTATTTTTGTGGAATATTGTGAGAATATTGGGCAGATTATGAAGATTTGGAGGAGGAGATAATTTAGGGATTTTCTCCCTACTACAGGATGATCAATATTAAATAATAAATCAACAAGATATTATGGAATTATGGCATAGATTGTGCAATTCCAATGATTGAGAAAATCTAGGAATGTGTTCCCTGCCATTTAATACAGATTCCTAGTATTAGGAACCAGATCCACTGATCAAGGGATTTTGGTGGGGAAAGCTTCCTGCTTTCATGGGGAATTATTTCTAATCATTTTTTATAAGTACCAATTCAAATTTGCCTCTAGGGGGATATTTTTATTAGTCTTCTTGTGGGGAGAACTCGTATTTTTGCAGTTCCATTGTCATTTCTTGTAGGGATATAATTGTATTAATGAAATAATGAAATTGGTGTCATGTTCAACTTCTAAATCTTGGGCTCCTCCATAGGACTGTAATTTTCCTTGGGCTTGGCCATCCTAGGAGTCTCAAATCTCTTTTGTACCATTTACTTTTCTTCATTTCACTTCTTATTCACATGCATCTTTTGTTCTTGTTTCTTTCTATTTCTACATTTAGTATTAATGATTTCTTGTTGTAGGATTGGGTTAAATGGTTGATGTAAGTTATTTTTTCAGAATCAAATAATCATTTCATCCTTGTAAAATATTTGTAAGGTCATAGTACTCATTGATATACTTCGATTAGTTTTCTTATTCCCAAATCTAGATTTCTGGAACTCTTTTGTGGCAAATAACAATGAATTTCTACTATTTTTTAGATCATGCTAATGAGATTCAATCAAGTTTGCTTCACTTTCATTAGATCCAAAAAAAATCTAGTTAATAAAAAAAATTACCCCATTTCATTTTCACTTAATTAGGTTAGGCATTTCATAGATTTACTAGCTCACTAGTTCTTGAATTTCTAGGTTTTAGACTAGATCTAAGACATCCTATTCAAAAAAAACAATTGTTCCATCCAATTTGAATTTTATTTCATTGGTTATTTTGGGAACTATAACTCAATATATAAAATATGTTGTTTCCTCTAGTAGTACTACATGAAACCTTGTAGGAGCCTTCCAACATGTATATACTTGCCCAAATTTGCTAAATAAGATTGGTTATTATTCATTAGGGTTGAATCAATACCCCTGGGCTCTAAATAAATTATTATGGAATACTAAATACTGCTTAGGATTTGCCTCTTTACCGATGCAAAACATTTCAGAGATTTGTGCTAATAGACAAATTTATGGATTGGATAATACAATGATGATTTTCTTGATTTCCACATCCAATGAACTATGTTAATGGATATAATCTCCTTGAAATGTAAGGGTTTACATTTAGTTCATGATCTTTACTTTTTGCAATTAGAATATGTTTCTTTCCTTGTACTTTCTTTCTTGCAATAGGTTAAGGTTTCCATTTTGAGCATTTCATTTTCTGCAATTAGTTTAGGATTTGATTTCAGTACATGCACTCCATTACATTATGAAAACAAAAGAAGGATGCATTGTATGATGTACATATAGTGTTTATACCTCTTAAGTTTGTACGAACCCTAGATCGATAATTAAAGTTGGTAGCCTTGGGAGTCGATGCATTCTTGTTGCAATACCGAGGCTCATCACTTTTTAGCATCATTGTTGGAGAGGTGTCAAAGTATGCATTGTTTTCTTCCCTAGTTGATTCATTTCTTTTTTACTTTGTGAAAAATAAAAAAACATATTTGCATTATGAATTTTTAATTTCAAAAATATAAATCATTGCATTATAGTTTTCATTCAATCCTAAAAACAAAAGAAAATTTTCTCCAACACCAACCCACCCCCCCCATTTGATCATGTGGTGCACTAAGAGCCACATCACTATCCACTTTTGCAAGTAGAAAAAGAAGAGATGGAAAAGAATGTAGAATAAATGTATGGCTATGATGACAATGAGGAAGATCCTCTCGTATTTCCCATTCAAGATACTAATGGTAGTGTGCACAAGAAGAACATCCCTCCATCTTTTCTTCCAAAATTTCATGGTTTAAGGTCAGAGGATCGAGAAACATTTTTCTTTGAATTTAAAATTCTTTGTAGATTTTATGGTTACTTGTTAAGCACTCAAAATTTGAGATTGTTTCTGGAAACATTGAAGGATAGAGCTCTTAAATGGTTCATGAGTTTAGGGACAAATTCAATAATATCATGGAATGATATGAAAAAGATATTTCTAGAAAAATATAAAGATTATGATATTAAAGAAGAAATATTTAGAATGAATCAAAAAGAAGATGAGATCCTTGAGGATTTAATAGAGAGGTTCATGTACAATGTTAAGAAGGGATCAAAATTACATCATTTAGGATCTGAGACACTAAAAACCCTCTTACTTAGAACAATTAGAGATGAGATGATTGATATTGTTGATCTCATGAGTAGAGGTGATGTATACCAATTATCATTTGAAGAAATTTATTAAAAATGCAAACACATATCAAGAGGAAGGGAAAGAGTAAGTCAATCAGCATCAAGATTGGTAAGTTAAACTAAACTTGGAAATTTGTTTGATGTCTTTAAAACAAAAATTCTTAGCGATCTATCAGAATAAGTAGAAATGTTAAGAATGCAAGATGAAGAAAAAGAAGATGATAATATTTGTGTTGTCCATGCAGAATCACATGATGTTAAATATTGTCCATCATTACCAAGGTTTAAGGAAGTTTACCAAGAGGACAATGGAGAAAGTCAATCACCAAAGCAACTATGTTATGTAGTTCGAAGAGGACCATGGTAGCCTAGTCAACCTAGTATGATGCAAGAGCCTAATTCACAATTTCAAGGTTATGCATATCCACCTCAAAGTAATTCGAACAAACACTTTCCTTAGCAACATTGGCCATCTCAACCCCAAAACCAATCTTGGAAACAAAGTTGGCAAGGAACTTATGGGAGCCATCCACAATATCCTCAATATTTTCCATACCCAACTCCATGTTATCCCTACCATACATCTCCAGCACAACCACATCCATCTCAAATATCCACTCCCACGTCTCAACTACCTGTACTACCATTTCCAAACCTACACAATGAAGTAGCTTAGCCCACTTACAATTTTGAGGTACAACACTTCCAAATATCTCCTCTTGATCTCAATGGTATTCATCTCAGGTCAAGAAAAATATTACAAAAATAGATTCTCTTGATATCATTGAAGGACCACATTCAGAAGAAGAATATACAAATGAGAATACCAAAGGATCATGGGTTGTGTTTGATTAAGAGCAGACATCAAAGTCAAAGATTGAGAAAGCTCCCTCATGGTTACCATCAAATCCTCGATGTATTCAAGAGAACAAAAAAAGAGAGAGTAAGATCTATAGGTCAAAGAAGAAGAAGAGATCGAAGATTATCCAAATCAGCAAGTGGACCAGGGGCATCACAACTATATTGAAATATGGTTCCAGACAGCCATTAAGTTGCAACAACACTCTCTTCTTCAATTGTCCTTGATATCATCAAAGTCAAATCATTTTAACTCTCAAATTTAGGTACATGTCAAAGCATACATTTCAAGCTTTCACATCAGTTTGTCTGTCATCTTGATGTGCACATGGCTCCATTGGAAGTATTCTTATACTTGAAAGTGATTTTGTTTTTCAAGTAGAGTACACTAAAAAAAACTTAGAAAAATAAGAGGAAAAATAAAAATCTGAGGTGAAAACCTCCTTTGAGGTGCATGAGATTAGCTCATTGATTGAAAACTTCCATGAGGCAATCAATGGGTTGGAAAAAATAGAAAAAAAGAGAAAAAGGAAAGAGCCTAGGTGAAAACCTCCTTTGAGGTGCCTAGGAAGATCTACTAGTTGAAAACCTCACTGAGGTAGCTAGTAAGGCTAGAAGAAAAAAAAGGAAAAAATAAGAAATCCTTGCTCCATCCATCTCTCTAATGAATCTAGGTGTTCTCCAACATCTGCAAGCAACAAAAACAAGTTGGCACCAAAGAAAAGAAAAATTGATCAAAATTCTAGTCAAAGGAAGTAAAACTTGGACTTCCTCCTCCTTTGCTCAGATACTCCAGAAGGACCAAGGCCATGCAAATCCATCACCCTCGTCTATTGCCACCATCAGCTCATCATTCCCAAGCTTTTACCACTTATTTTCTTTGTTGTCCTGAAATACTACAAGAATGTTATGTTTTACTACATAAAACATAAATGCATAGAGAATAAATTTATTTTTTTCATATCTTGAAAACCATGAATTTGTTTTCCATTTTGTTTCAGTTAGAGGTGCATATGGTTGATGGTAACATGCTCAAGCGATTTCAATAAATTCCAGTGCATTTTTTTTGAGAAATCAACCTCAATCACCTACAATTTTTTTTAATTTTCTCGGTATTCGTGCATCCATTTAAAAAAATGTTTCATGGGAGATGCATATGGATGATGGTAACATTGCCAAGTAACTTTAAAAAATTATAGTGCATGTTTTCCAAGAAATCGACCTCCATCAACTTCAACCATTTTTAAATTTTCTCGAGATTCGTGCATTTATTGGCATATTTTTTTTTTATGGGGAGGTTCATAATGATGATGGAAACATGTTCAGAACATTTCAGGTCAATCCATGCTACCATTTGGGAGATATGGACAAAACATGGAAAATTTGTTGTTTTATGTAGTACTACTATAGGATGTCTTAGTTCAACTGCAGGATGCCCTGTTTTGCTACAGGAAACAGGCTAAAATCATAGGAGATGGTAGGAAAGGTAGAATGAAGTGTCAGAAAGGTGATTAACGGTGGAATAAGGTATAGGGAAGGTGAACATCACCCATGGACAAGCCCATCACTCCAAGAGGGCCGGATTTGATTATGATAGCTTGCTCATGGTAACTGGAAGACAGAAGTTTAGAATGACAAAGCTATGAAGACATGTGTAGAAGAAAACAAAGGAATTATCACCTCCACATAACCATGGATCAATCATCAACTCAACAGTAGCATGCATGTCTCTCCAACAACCATCAGGTAGGTATAGGTGTGAAATATTCTTGACCTATTCTCTTGAGCATATTATAGTTATAAATTTGTTTTTAATGCATGAGAGATGAGGTTTTATAAGCTAAGTATGGGTCAGCAATCTCAACCGCCTTCAACTAGTTAAATGTAGTTCACTCCTTCACTCATGCAATGTGGAAAATCCAAATTATGAAGGGTGATGATTTCGAATGGAAATAATAGTTCAACGAGGAAAATTGTGCAAAGGCCAAGTCACAAAAGCACTCTGAGTCTTCCATCCACTTCATATCCACTATCTATCTATCATTCATCCATCCCATTTCATAAAGAGAAAAATTAATATTTTTCAAGAACAAACCCTACATCGTGTTTCACCCTGAAAAATTCATGAAAAACACACAGAGAGCACATCCTCTCCATTTTCACAAACCTATAATACTCCCTTTGAGCCCTAGCATCATCCTCAAAATTGTCTACATTATTTCTCATCACTCCCATATAGTTAGAAGACCTTGAAAGAGAAGGAATGGCTATTACAGGAAGACATAATGTTGCTACAAGAAGGAAGAAAGGAACAAATTGTTCTAAAACCCAAAATGATAATGCCTAAAAGAAACCTAATAAAAACAGTGAACTCCAAGGCCATTAAGCAATCATCTAGGCCACAAAAGAGAAGAAGAGGACAACAAAAGGAAAGAAGGAATTCACTGTCAAAATAGAACTCAAACTGTGGTGATGAAAAGAGGCTTTCCAAGAGGTCTCTAATCTATTTCTAGCTTTTGTCCAAGGACTAAAATATGTTATAGAAATGGGAGAAAGGCATGGAAGTGAAGTTGAGGGCCTACCCTAGGTTCAAATTATCATTTCTACTCAAAATAGTCTTAAACAAGGTTTCCTATAGTACTACATGAACTGCTATAGGGTTTTATTTAGTACTACAGGAACCATTACAAAGTTTCATATAGTACTGGTACAAGAAACAACAAAATTACTACATGATGTCCTAGTTCTCATCTAAAGGCATTTTGAAGGTTTCAGAGGTGTCAAAATGGTGGAAAAAGGTAGCAAAAGGTTGGAAAAGGATGTGAAAAACGTTGCCAAACTGAAAAATATTCAAGAACCCATATTGAATAAGGGCAAGAAAGAAGGTTAATGGTATCAAGAAACACAATGATTTTCTCTATGCACAAACTGTTTTGGAAAATTGAGTGAAAATGGAATGAAGGTTTCAAGGGAGAGGATATGAATGAAATGGATCTACAAGCTAAAAAAGTTCACTTGCAAAGAGGAAAGTTATGTTTTTTTCTTGAAATATTGTTAAAAAATCATGAAAAGAACAACTACATTTTTGTGCTTGTCCTTACAGAACTTACATCCAATATTCTTAAGAGAAAGGACTAAGGAATGCAAAAGAGAGAGGTCAACAGGCCCATGAATGAGGCACAATGAGGTCACTAAGTTTCTCAGAGGATGAGCAACACTTTCAATAGGGGGGTCTAATGGGCCTCTAAATTAGACATAAATCAAGGCACATGCCTCTAAATTAGACATAAATTAAGGCACATGCCTCTAAATTAGACATAAATTAAGGCCCATCTGACCATATTTTAACACATTAAACCTCTATTTTTGCATTAAATAATGTATTTTTAACTTTAATTTGTTCATTAGGAAGGTTATGGATAATTGCATATTTGTGCCTAATATTATTTATTTTTGTGGAATATTGTAAGAATATTGGGCAGATTATGAAGATTTGGAGGAGGAGATAATTTAGGGATTTTCTCCCTGGTACAGGAGGAAAAATATTAAATAATAAATCAACAATATATTATGGAATTATGGCATATATTGTGCAATTCCAATGATTGAGAAAATCTAGGAATGTGTTCCCTACCATTTAATGCAAATTCCTAGTATTGAGAACCAGATCCACTAATCAAGGGATTTTGGTGGGGAAAGCTTCCTACTTTCATGGGGAATTATTTATAATCATTTTTTATAGGTACAAAATCGAATTTGCCTCTAGGGGGATATTTTTATTAGTCTTCTTGTGGAGAGAACTTGTATTTTTGTAGCTCCATTGTCATTTCTTGTAAGGATGTAATTGTATTGATGGAAATAATGAAGATTGGTGCCATGTTCAACTTATAAATCTTGGTATCCTCCATAGAACTCTAATTTTCCTTGGGCTTGGCCATCCTAGGAGCCTCAAATCCATTTTGTATCATTTACTTTTCTTCATTTACATCTTATTCACATGCATCTCTTGTTCTTGTTTCTTTCTATTTTTGCATTTAGTACTAATGATTTATTGTTGTAGGATTGGGTCAAATCGTTGATGTAAGTTATTTTTCAATATCAAAAGCATCATTTCATCGTTGGAAAAACTTTGAAATTTCATAGTACTCATTAAGCTACTTGGATTAGTTTGCTTATTCCCAAATCTAGATTTCTGGAACTCCTTTGTGGCAAATCACAGTAATTTTTTTCTATTTTTTAGATCATGCTAAAGAGATTCAATAGAGTTGGTTACACTTGCATTAGATCAAAAAAAAATTATAGTTAATAAAAAAAATCATCCCATTGCATTTTCACTTGATTAGGTTAGGCATTTAATAGATTTACTAGCTTACTAGTTCTCGAATTTCTAGATTTTAGACTAGTAATTTTCTTCCATCTTTTAGCATGGGTTAACAGAGGTATTTTTGAGTGGTTCCACTTGGAATGGAGACCTAATGCATCCTAGTCAATAAAAAAATTTGTCCCATCCAATTTGTATTTGATTTGGTTGATGATTCGAGGTATTATAACTTCCTATAGCAAATATGTTGTTTCCTATAGTAGTACTACAGAAAACCCTGTAGCAGCCTTCCAACATGTATATATTTTCCCATATTCACTCAAGAAGCTTGGTTATTATCCCTTAGGGTGAAATCAAGACCCCTAGTCTCTAAATAAATTATTAGGGAAGACTAAAGACTACTTAGGATTTTCCTCTTTACCCATGCAAAACATTTCAACGATTTGTGCTAATGAACGAATTTATGGATTGGATAATACAATGATGATTTTATTGATTGCCACAGCCAATGAAATATGTTAATGGATATAAACTCCTTGTAATGTAATGGCTGACATTTATTTCATGATATTTACTTTATGTAAATAAAATAGGTTTCTTTCCTTGTACTTTCTTTCTTTCAATAGGTTAAGGTTTCCATTTTGAGCATTTCATTTTCTGCAATTAGTTTAGGATTTGATTCCAATACATGCACTCCATTACATCATGACAGAAAAAGAAGGATGCATTATATGTTGTACATATAGTTTCGATACCTCTTAAGTTTGTATGAACCTGGAGTTGATAATTAAAGTTGGTAGCCTTGGGAGTTCAAACATTCTTGCTGCAATGTCAAGGCTCATCAGAAAGAAAACAGAAACGCCTAGTAAGAAACCTTCAAGCTCCACTATGACACATGAAGAAGAGGAAGAAGTACAACATGATATATCAAAATTTCGTGACCAAATGCAAAAAATTTTGCTCTCACAAAAAGTAACAAAAAATGAGTTGGAATCCATGATGAATGTTAAGATAGATGGTATAAAAAGGGACATGGTACTTTTTAATGATGGTTTAAAATAAAACATGGAAGAAATGATGAATGTAAAGATAGAAGGATTTAAAGAAGGTTTGGCAAAGTTGCTAGAAGAAAGGCGTCCCATTGATGACAAGGCAATCCATGTAAATCATGATGAAGACAAAAGAAATATCAATCACGATTTTAGAGACTCCCATGTGGATAGTACAAATGGAGCAATATTTTGATCTAGATGAGGTGCAACCCTCACAAAAGGTACGCATTGCATCTTTATAATTAGAACCCAATCATTTTATATGGTATAGATTCCTTTGTTCTTAGAAACCACTTGTATGATTGTTGTAAAATATTTGCATCAGACCCCAAATCAAGGATTACCTAGCCCATTTCAAATTCTCCACTCTGGGTAGTCAAACTCATTTTTGTGCCCAATCCTTTTCTTACCCTTGTATACTTTGTGTACTGTGTGTTTTTCAGGTAGTGACCTACCCTTGCCAACATAGTTATCTATCAATTCTTGTTGTCCCTCTATTGATTTTTGGTCTCTTATGAGCTTCATGTAGGTTTTTAAGAAATATGTCAACAATGAGGGATCTGTTTCTGGCGCAGTACTGATTTCTATGGTTTTATCTGTGCTCGCACTTTGAGCCTTCGATGTAGAAGCTCCTACGTCCGCAACGCTCCTTTTCACCTCCATAAAAGTTTCCTTCACTTTATTCACATCAAATCCACCCTCCTTGTCAGCAACCTTAAGTACCCATACATTTTCCTCTAGTTGTTTACATTTATCCTCCCTAGTAGTTATACCGCTCCGCATAACGATATTAACACTAGGACCATACTCACATGGTTTCTATCTCATCACTTGGATATTCTCAGTAGGATTTTGGGTGTGGGACTTCTTTTCTTTCATATTTGTGATGAGCACGGGACAATCTTCAATGACATGATCAAATTGTCAACAATATTGACAAGACAGGTGCACTAGATTCTAAAAATCGTGCACAAAGTGACTTGGTTCTCCATAATTGTAACAAGTAATCGGGCCTCGGCCTCTTCCATCTTCTCCTCCTCCTCCTCTTCCTCTTCCCTAGAACCCTCCATGCGCCTCAGTTGCACCTTGATCCTGCTGAGGAAGTGCCTCCATCTATACTCTATATGTTGGTGTTCTATCCATCATCAATTTATAACTTCGGAAATGGTGCTAATCATGACCGAAAGATTTGAAAAAGTTACAAAAAAATTTCTCGGGAGTCTGCACAAACTTCTGTAACAAATGACAATTGTCTTTCGTATGTTTTCTTGTGATCTGGCAGATAATGCACCATGGTACCACACCTTTAATCATCCCAACAATATGTTTTGGCTTCAAGGGCGACAGGACCTCCCCCAACTAGATAATTTTGATGCACCAGGAAATGCTCCTTGTCGTGACCATGGCCTTTGCATTTTGAACACCATAATTCCGTGCGAGTCTCATTGTGGACTTTGTTTCCCTTTTTGAGACTCTGCAACTCCATATGGAGGCTAGCCAACTGTAACTGAATTTGTTGCACTCCCAGATTCATATTCTGAATAGGTGAGGATTCCCACTTCACAATAATCTCCAATGGCTTAGCCTATGTTCCAATCTTCTGATGTGACGGTGGAAATCTCAAATGGGGTAATAGTGAAGCAATATACCAATCCTTTTCTTGTTCATCCATGTTCTTCAGATTAGCTTGTTGTAGCAAACATTTCAACCTTTGATCGAAATCCCATGCAAACTCATTTACCTTCTGCTTAATTTCCTTAATCTCAGTTACAGAATGAGCTTGAGACTTAGGCTTTTTAAATTCATTATTCAGTGCATCCTTCGTATCTTTCAACGTCATAGCTCGATAAGTCAAGCAATACTTAATATACCAGCTCAACGCTTTATCTTGCAATGTTGTGACCAACCACTCTTTCTTCAGATCATCATCCATTATTTTTTGTGACTTCCACACAACATTTGCTACAAACCAAAATTGTTCAGTGTCTTCTACCCCCAGGCCCTTGAATATGGGCATCTTCCAAGAATTCACCATATTGAATAGTGGAGGTGGAGGTGGAGGTAAAGGTGTAGGTGTAGGTGTGTGAGGTGGAGGTGATGGAAAAGGTGGAGTGGATGGATGTGGTATTCCTGTGATACCCTGATTTACCATCTAAGGTGCATCTTGAGGTGTCTTCAAACTACTACTTTCGTCATCACTATCAGATGCCCCCAACAAAGGATTGTATTTAGCACCTAAATATAAATTTCCTCTGAATGGCTTTCCCCTTTGCGTAACTCCCATCAAATATCAACTAAACATCAATTCAATGGCAGAACATGTTTATCACACAATAGAATTTTAATCCAAGTTTTCAGGGATTTTAGATACTTACCTCTTGGTCCTTTTAAAAATTTGCGTTCAACTTCACTATCACTGATAGATGTGTCAATGGTGAACTCAGTAATGAATCCACCCAAAATATTATCGATCCAATAATCGACATCCCTCACGATCGTATTTTCTGACCCTTCCAGATGCCTCACTAGCTCTGGAGTCCAAACAATAAGGTTATCCAACTTCCACGTACCTTGACCATCTGCTAATTTAGACAACCATTCGTATAACTTGCATAGAAAATAGCAGAAGAACATTTTGTGTTCTTCTGTATAGAGGTATCTATTCAACCACTCTTCTTTCGACAGTCACAGATTCCTGTTTTCCTGGGCTGCAAACTCGTGCAGCTTCCGATCAATACACTTTTCGATCTCTTTCTTAGTCTATATCCACTTATTTCTCATCACATATTCCTCATATAGATCCCAACAACGGAACTATTTGTTGGCTTAAGGGGGCTCGGACACAGGTTCAGAGTTAGTTGCGCTAACTAACAAAACTCTACACTACCAGCCCTTTCGGCAACAACCCATGTAGTGCAGGCTGCAATCTCACCTGGGAAATATTAGGGGATGTTAGAACTAGGTTTTTGCATCCAAAGGACTATGTGATGTGTTTCTCTTACATCTAGGGTTTTATTCTAAGATTTGCGAACCCTTACCCTAAAAACCCGAAAATTACAGTAACTAACAAATAATAGATGCAAAATCTTCGCCAATTGTTCCAATAATTCATAACATCATGTAATTAATCATGTCTACCAATTTCACGCATCTATTAAGTAATTTTCATGATAAATTCAGTAAACAGAGAAAACATAAAGTAAATTCAAAAGTAAAGCATAACATAGATACACATATAATGCTCCAAAATAGCCTTTATTATGCTCATATCTTCTATTACAAACTCTTTCTACCTTGCACACACAACTACAGGGGCCCACGCACTCAGCTAGAGACATACCAAGGTCTTCGCACACTCAGCTATAGGATCCTTCCCCTTCGCCTAAGTACATAAAACATACTTCTCTTACTTAGGTCAATTACCCATACATAAACTTGTTATCTTTCATGACTCTCTACGACTCCTTTTTATATCATCTTCTATTACCATACCATGGTTTGCAAACCATGAGCAGGTCATAAAAAAACTTATCCCTTAAAAAAATAAGGGGTTTGAACTTCCTAAATCCCCTTTGACTCCTATCAACCTACGTGCTCCGCTCTTCAAAATGCAGACACTTTACAATAATACAAAACGTTTACAAAATTGACCCCAAGGGACCCTATCCCAACATGCATTTACTATTCTATCTTCAATTATTATTGACAAATGGAAATATTAATTATTGATGAAAGATTTCTAATTGAAGAATTGAATTCGGCTAAAGTAATTGAAACAACATAGAGTAGTCTTAAAATCAACAGATAATTTGGCCTCCCTTCCTCTCTTGGAATGCTGGAATCTCTTTGGAGAATTTCTCTCTCTCCGGAAACCCTGTTGCTGGTGTGTCCCTCTATGCCTTTGTTATCACTGAAAATTAGTATCTTTGATTCATCTCCAAATCCCCATTGAATTGCTCTTATAACATCTTGTTGAGCAACCGACGAACATGATCTAATCTCAATCAATGGCTAAGATCATCTTGACCCCACCAAGTGATTTTCCTGGAAGTCTCTAGAGAAAAATCAATTTAACTCAAATAATCTAATTTAATTAACCAATTTTCTTAACTTAGACATAGGAAAATAATTAATAACTGGCTAATTAATCCAATTAAGGTATTTTCTTCTAAAACCTTTTTTACGTATTGGAGAAAATGTGTTCCTTAACCTCATTAACACCATATATAATAGAACACATGTCCACTGCTACAAAAAAAAACTAACAAGACCACTTTCATCCATGTGATCATGCCAGATGGGTGAGAAGGAAATGGTTGATGCAAGTGGTAGAGATAATGGCATATGATCAGGTATTAGGGGTTGTCAGGGGTTATTGGCTATCCTACTGACTCTCATGAAAAGGAGAGAATTTTTCTCTTATGGGATTACCCATTTTGGTGGGTAACGTCTTGCTCCAAATTTGGGACATGAGTTCATCATAGAGTGCATGGTGATTTAATAAGGATTTCAACAGTCCCATGATTGACAAACCACGTACTTGTAACTTGCACATCGCAATCAACTTGTTTGGGAACATGTGCAGAAGGCGTAGGGTATCACCCATTTTTTACATGAGAGTATAAAATTTGTACAAAAAATAAAATCTATATTACATGGAATCTATTCTAGCATGAAAAATGATATGGATGATGTTAGAATTCTCACACTATATGTAATGGAGCTAACTATCATGCAATGCAAGCACTCAATGCATGACCCAAGTATAGTCAAATAACCAATGCAACCAACATATCATTAGATCTTCAAAACCCTCATTTCCCCTATGATTAATCATGATATAGGACAAGAAATCTCCACAATCATATATATAATGAAATCACACAATGCATGACCTAAGTATAGTCATATAACCAATGCAACCAACATATCATTAGATCAACACAACACCCTTTTCCCATATGGTTAATCATGAGAATGGAAAAGAAATCTCCACAATATTCTATGTAGAATTCACATATTGAATCACAAGGGTGGAAGGTGGGGAAATAAGATGGTCGTGCATCATGAAAAAGAGGCATGGACGAAGAGTGAAAATAGGAATCCAACTTGCACCATCAAGTCTTCTCTTGCAGCTTGAATATGGAGCAATCAATGATGATGCTCAAAAAAATTGCTCAACAATAACCTCAAGCATATGACTCTCATTGATATTATTAGGGACATTCTAGGAGTTATATGATGAGGGATATAGCTAATAGGTAAGATCAACAATCACATTCAAAAGGGTCAACCAATGTTGTTTCATCATGTTCAAAGTTTATGTTACTCAAATATGACTAGGGGACAACATCAAGAATATCTTAGGATGGCTCAAATAAGTCAATGATCATATCTTCTTTATCATATGGAGCATTAGGAAAGGTGAGGTATTTGTTAACATCATCATTAGTATCATAAATTGGATCCTAGTCAAAATAATGGCTCCATATATCCCACTTACCTTCTTCTATATGTAGAAAGTCACCAATGTTAACCCTCGTGGAATTGATGGGGTCACCTTTTTCAAGGTCTTCCGAAATAACATCATGAAACTTAACATCCATGAAAGGGACATAGCTCACATAAATTGCACTAGCCAAAGAACCATATTCATCATGATCCTCACTATGCTTCCTTTCCTTATTGTATTCTAGATCAGTTTCAATGTGTTCATTTTGATGATTCATAAAGGGTTCTTCCTTTGGCTTATGACACCCTTATTTATCACAACCCTAGCCTCTCTCATCAATAGAATATGAATATATTCTTGAAGATGGCATACTTGATTATCAAGAGTGATATCTTCTTTGGGATGGAAATGATCTTCTTCAATTTACATACTTATATCTTCATAGGCATGAAGCTCTCTTTGGAGGGCTAAGTCCATACCTCAAAGGGCATCTTTACATTGGCCCCTCGGCCTCATGTAACTTAGAAATATTTCAATGAACACTATGATAGAAGGAATGCCCTCGGGTTTACAATAGTAAAGAAGCTAGCTCCAGTTCTTTTCTCTAAGAGAGACAATGAACAACCTTATGAGAATTTCTTGATGATCCACATTAACCTCTGAAGGTTTGATGAATTTTGATATGTGATCTATCACTGAAGATGGACCACCATCAAATTGTGGCATATTTGTCATGGTATTCCAATCCCAATCATTCAGATAACCAGGGATACCCATGATATCCAAATCAAGTAAAAAATCATGTGAATTTGGTTGAATCATTTTGTTGAGTCTCACATATCAATGGCATTGGAGTTGCCAAGGTGAATTCAAAGATGCCTTAAAATCTACATGCTTCACCCTACAAGCATTGAAACTTTGAATTTCAGTGAATAATGAGGGATTCATTATTCTAATGGAGTCACTAGAAGAGGGTCTATCTTGTCGATTGATATTTTCCTCTTCAAGGGAATGAGACTAAATCTTCAAATTACATATTCAAAGGAATGAATCCCTATAAGCATTGAAAATTTTAAGTTCAATGAAGAACTAGGGCCTTGTTCTTCCAATGGATTTTCCAGAAGAGGGTCTATCTTGTCATTTGAGATTTTCCTCTTCAAATTACATGTAGGAACACCCGCTTCGTCCTTGGCAATGATGCCAAGAATGTTTCCTCAAAATTTAGCAGTTCTTGTGGAAGGTTACCCTACAAGGGAAACACTAGACTAAGTGGAAACAATAAGGTAATGGCCTAATATCACCACAATGACTATCCCATGCTCGTTATGGACTTCCACCAATGGCATGCTTCTTAGTATATTTCACCTATAATATATATTGTAGGTTTAAGGGTTTAATGTGAGACAAGAGGCTACTAAAGGATGGATCAACTTAAGTACATGTTTCAAGCAATGAGAGTAAGACAATTTGTATCCCTAGAAAGCTCTAACTAGGTCACGCAAGATCTAGGGCTTGATAATTGGTAAATGATATGGAATAAACCAAGGTCTATGTGTAGAGAAAAGGTTTCCAACAAGGAATATTAGCAAGTGAATGGCATAGGAAACCTTAAAAAGGTCCTAAAGTTGAGCTAAACCAAACTAGGGTTTTCCTAGTGAAAATTAGCTAGGCAAGAGAAATGAAGATATAAAATGCATAGATTAGCTACCAAAGAGGTTGGTTTTGAGGAAAACATGTATGATCTTGCTGTTGAATCCTTTCCTTTCCTATACAAACTCACTTCAAGCTTTAGATTAGGTTTCTTATCTTTAAGAGGCACAAAAATAGAGAGAGAAATTTTCCATGTGTGGAAGAAATAAGGTTTTATTAGTGTCTATTCCTTGGGTTGATGGAATCTATGGATCTGTAAAGTCAGCCAAATATTATAAAGGGGTAAGGTTGTTTTGATTTCTTAACACCAATCCCAAACTATAATCTTTGTTAGGGGTTAATGATACTTAGGAGAGATACAATAAGAGTTCACCAAAGGGATTATCATTATGTTGTAGCATCCACAACCACCCTCCAAAATTTTTCGTTAGCTTCGTTTTGGTGCCTCCCTACTAACTATCCTTAGCAGCATGTCTTGCACTGTCAAGCACATCAACTTCAGTTGTTTCATAGAGTTTTATCATCCTGTGTATGTAATTTTGTTCCACCTCCTTCACAAGATAAATTCTAGACTTAGTGTGAGTTGTTGGTTGAGTAGTTCCCTCTGGGAATTGCGTAACTCTGGAGGGGCAACAACCTTCCCTCCAGAAATTGTGCAAACCTAGCAAGACACCCAGTTGGGCTTCAGAATTGTGTAATTTTTCCTGACAGTATTCCTCTCAAAAATTGTGAAATTCATACCAAGATAGCTACTCAGCCCATAAATTGCGCAATCCTAGGCAGCAGTCACCTGCTGCTCCCATAAATTACACAATCCCTCTGGGCCAACCAGCCCAACAGCTACCAGAAATTGTGCAAATCTAGCAAGGTAACTTGTTGGGCTAAGAAATTGCGAGATACAGTGAGACAAGCTTCCTTAAGAAAATTGCGAGGTATGACCCAGGGTAGTTTCTCAACTCAAAAATTGCGAGATATAATCAAACATGATTCCTTGAGAAAATTGTGAGGTCTGACCCAAGATAGTGCTCAGCCCAAAAATTGCGAGATACGGTGAGACAGGCTTCCTGGAGAAAATTGCGAGGTCTCAACCAGGATAGCTGATCAACCCAAAAATTGTGTAATCCTGGGAGATAGTCACCTATTCCTCTCAGAAATTGTGCAATAATTCTGGGATAACCATCTCTGCTCAGCCCAGAAACTGCGCAGATTTTCATCCTAGGCTCCCAGACTGATGCATGTGCCTTCAGGTTAATCGGTTCACTCCGAGACTGAGAAAAACTGACTTGCATGCACGTACTGCTTCTCCTAAGGTAGGATGCAAAGGCATCCATTAATTCAGGGATCTATTTTTAGCATCTAGAGGTTACATGCAAGGATCTATTCTGAAACCTCCCGTAAGGTTTCGTTTTTCCTATATTTGTGGTATGCGCGTCACAACCTGATTTTATCAAAATTCATCAACCGGATGCTGCAGAGCTCATTCCTCACTTCAACCTTGCATCTCTGACATCCCACATTGCATCTAGGAGTCATTGGCACATTCAACTCAGTTGTTTCATGGTAAGCCCACTTTTCATGTCTTGTGTTAGGTTTCTGTCACTTTTTGTGTTTCCATTTGTCTGAGTGATGTATTCTTGATTTTAGTGATTGATTTCTATCTTTTTGATGTATGTTACCTTGTAGAAGCATCGTTTCAATTTTTGTTCGCATCTCACTACTGTCGCATGCATGACACTGTTTTTGCATGAACGGTCATCGTTGTGCCAACTCGCTTCACACACATGCATGTTTTCCCGTTTTCTAAATCCTGCACTTACTATTTTCATGTATGATCATTCACTCTTGTTTGCACTCATCTTGTCATGCATTCAGACTTCTGATGTTTTCAGTCACCCGTCGGCCAGTCTCAGCTGCCTTGGCCCGGACCATGCCTTGCCTAGATAGCACTGTGCATTTTAGGAAGCAAAGGCTTTGCATTCCCTCCAAAAATTGCACAAGTTTGGCGCAACACCGACCTCCAGGCTTACATTGCACAATTCTTCAAGGCACTGTCCTGCTGGCCCCAAAAAATGTGCAATGCAATTTTCTAGTTGCATGTCACTTCTGACTAAAATTGCGCATTGCACAGTTTCAGTCCCCAACAGGCCAAGCTAGACCATGCATTGTGCAGTTCTCTTTGGAGGAGCAGGCAGTTGTGACTGTAACATTCCGCTATCGGAACTAGTGGTTGGACATGGATGTATTGTATGACTGAACTTACACTTCTTAATATAACAGAGCCAACATGCTTCATGCATATGTCGTATTGTATTCCAACTATCTTGTTTACTCTAAATGATATATGTATCTATTTTCTTACACATGCATGTATGGACAATTCTGTATAAGTATGTATGAATCTCACTTAAATGTGTTGTTGGTTTAACCATCACATTGGATTCCTTGCTAACTTTATTTTCATCTTGTGATGCATCTTCCCTCGTGTGTTCCCTTCCAAGCCGCATGCTATCATAGGTTTTCAAGGGGCGCACTCACCCCACTTTCTGTGTCTTAGAACCATTCATGCACCTTCCTTTACTTGTCGTAGTTGTCACACCCTTGCTACCAATAGGGACATCTTACTTGCGTATGTGCAAAACCGCGATCAAGGCAATACTGTACGACCCACCCCCAGGATTCCTACACCAAAAAATCTGAGGTCTAATTGAGACTTCTTACCGAGGAGATCCCCTAACATGTTGGCGGGTCCAACACCGTCAATATTTCTGGTGCTAGAAGGAGGTCCAAATGACCAATTGCGTCCTCTCATCTAGTTTTGAACCTTTGCACATCTCTCATGGATACTATCACACACATCCCTACATTATGTTTTATGTATGTTGAACCTCTCAACATCATGAGATAGTTTGTTGATCTCTTGGTTGAATTCATGTATGATGGTGAAGGCGAAGTAGCCTGGCCTGAGTTCTTAGAAGACTTATATGCATTCCTTGCAAAAGAGTTCTATGTAGAAGAGGCCAGCATGCTACTTCCATACACACTTCACAAATCTCCACTACGCTGTTGTTGGAGTCTACCACCCGGTAGTGTGCACTCACTTGAGCAGTTTTGTGATCTCATTGAATCTATTTTCCATAATTTTTATCTAGAACCTCTTGAGAAAAAATTGTTAGACCAACAGAAGGCTTTGCAAGAGTTGCCTAGTGATTTTTGGCAGCGCTTCCATGTTTTGCAGTTTCAAGCTTCGAAGAGTCAAATGAAATTTCAGTATCTCATGGACAGATTTGGATATTGTCTTATTCAATCTGTCAATCCCAAGAAGAAGTTCAAGCTCAATCCCTGCTCACCATACTTTGGTGATGGAGCTGTGCAATCATAGATGGACATGGTTGCTATCACAAGTGACTGTCCGTCGTCCCCTCATCAAACAACTCCGCCATCACAAAGTGATGTGGGAGGGCATTAAAACACATATCCTAAACCGTCACATCCTCCCAACATCGTTCCTTATTATTTTCACGCAAGCTTGGTTGAAAATCAATTACATCATCACATGTATTTTGTACCTCAACATCTGTGCTAGTATTTTGATCATCGTCTGGATTGTATTGTCTTGTGTTCTTCCTCTCCAGACTCTACACCTATTTTGAATGAGGATCGATCTATCAATGGAGTTGGTTTTGCGCAACCAACATGCACTGACATTCAGGAAGAGTATTACTGGGAGCTTGAACATTCATCAGTAGCAGAGGACCATCCCTGTCTTTCCATACCTCCTTTATTTGTTCATGACATCCTTGGTAATCCAGCCATCCCTGATTTTTCATGTCTATCTTCATCCATGGAAGCACCCATTTTTTATCATTCGTAGGACACACCAGATGTCAGTCCATCATCTGACAACGAAGATTACCAATCATTCTTTGAAAATCCACTTTATTTTCTATCTATCTTTTCCGGAAACGGAGAGGATGAACATTCTTGCTTCTCATCTACCCCTCTATGTGATTCATCGAATCATGAGGATTCCAACCAACATCCTCAATTTTCTGATCTTGGTTTTCATGATCTCTTTACCTCATCATCCGACCACGATGTTGATTTAGTCATTATTAATCTGTCTAATACACTGGTCTATGATGATCCATCTATCAACAAAGTGGAAACCCCACAGACTGTCGAGGAACTTTAGCCCAAGCTGATGGTTATGTCAAGCCCTTGCTTTCTTGAGTTTGGTCTCACTTCTGATCAAGAAATTTTTCAAACACTTGAGTCTCCTCGTCACTCATCTGTATGCACTGAAGAGCAATCCAACACTCAGATTTCACTTCCTCCACTCGAGCTACACGATCCCATCGCTTATGCATTGGAGGAATCTTACTCAACAAGCATGCTTGCGTGACATAAGTGGTTTATCTTCCTCCCATGTGCTTGCATGTCAAAGTAAAGAGTATCCTTGTACTCAACATCTGCACATAGTTTGACATAGCATCATGGTATGTCCAGGTGCTACATGTCACTCATTTTTTGTTCTGTGGATGTTTGTAAGCTCAAAATGTGTCTATCGTCATTTTTGTATCTTTCACATCTACTGGTTCACACAACTGTGTTGCTCACGAACCATGCCTTCACTGACATGGGTCAACCAATGCGTCAGTGGCTGCATTGGAAGTATCACTTCACGTGAGATGACCCATACACTGTTAGCTTAGGAGTAGGAGTAATGCTTTCCTTTTGAGTTGTTTGCTTGCATTCATGTTTGCTTCTTTCTTTGTGTTTTTGTTTTCTTGCTTGTTTGTTTTCTTACTCACTTTTTTTTCACATTTTCTTCTACTTCTTTCTTTGCTTTTTGGTTTGTTTGATTTTTATTTCTTGTAGGCTAGTTTCGCATGGACCGTGTGCGACTCTTGAAACAAACTTGGTAAAGTACAAGAGGACTTGTATAACTATCAACATTTGGTTATCTGTTGTCCTCTCTCTTATGTAAGAAATTATTGTCTTCAGTCCATGATACATCAATGGAAAATACGTACTATTTGAACTAAACCTTCGTCAAAACACAATGCTTGCATGCTAACTAGTATTACCTACTCTGGTCGTTTGTTTTTGGGTTAATCCTTGTTAGCTCAGTCAAGTAGAGTAAGATAAAGGGGAAAACCTTAAAAAACATGTTAGAGGTATATATAAACTACTTCTCCAAAGGAACTATTGTAACATTATTTCTTTTATAAGTTAGCTGTTAAATAAAAAGGAAAAATCAAAATGCCATACAAAAAATGATAAGTTAGGATATGGACCAAAAACAACCTGGAAAATAAAAATGTTAGGAATCATTATTATTACAAATCCATATCAAATAAAAGGATAGGATAGTTGCTCTAAAAAAGGAAGGCAAAATGAAAATGTTAGTTAAGAAACAAAAGAAAAATATTTTCTTTAGAAACTAAAATTAAGGTTGCTAGCTCAAAATTCACCTTTGAAATTGTTCTTTGAATTAATGATGCTTAAGTTCCTTAATTATGATTTAATTGTTGTAATAAATCCTGATGACCTTATAAATAATTCATATCATACACTTTTTTCGTATTGGCAGAAGCAACAAAATGACACATCGGGCGCCAATAACCAATGGGAACTTTTCAACGAACATTGTTCACTCCACCTGGATCAACGGCGGAGGAAGCCTTTCGGCCTCCTTTCGGCCGTTTCCCATTAATGCGAGGGGGGGGGGGGGGTCCGTAAAGTAGTTTTCATGGCTGCCGTTTTTTGCAACATGGTGCCTATACAATGTTTCGGACCCCCAAGGCTCGAAACCAAAAACTAGTATGCCCTCCCCCACCCGAAATCCGTTGTCGATTTTCTCCCATTTGACTGTTGACTTCTTCCCGCACCATATGCATCCATTATCTCCCGTCCAATCATGAACCTCAACGTCACCAATATGTTTTCATTCACCCATTCACGGCCCGCCATGTTATAATATCATTGTTATACACTCCAAAGCTGTTGATGTGCCTAATTAACCATTTAAACATTTGTTAAGCATTAATTTGCATCCTTCTGCAAATTGATTGCCTACGACTAGATCTAAATAGTCAATTGAGCCCAATTAAACCTATAAATGCTCCATGGCTCCAATATTTTCCCCTTTTTGCTTCCATCTATAAATAAACAACACCATTTGTCATTCTGTGTATTTTCGCCATGGTTATCAATTTTCTCTTAAAACAACTTCTGAATTTCCCTTGCAATAGAATGGATCCTAAAGCAAAGATACAGAAGATTGTTGAAGAATGGAATCCCTCCATAGTCTCCCTTAATCTGGATCATATTCCCCTTATAGATTCCAATTTTAAGATCAATGACTGTGAATGTGAACTCAATTTTTATGAATTACATTCATTGTTAAAACTGAAATTTGCTGATAAAGAGGACCCCATTCGCTTCTGGTAGACACTTCTGCCATTATATTCTTTTCTTAAGACCCATCACTTTCCTGATTTAATCTCTTGGTGTCAAGCCAGGTATGACATTGTGCAAAGAACTGTGATGACATAGGATGGAAAAATCTTGATCACCATTACTGCTCAAAGCATAAATCAAATGTTAATGATACCTCCATCTGATTCCCTCAACCATTTCTCAACTGCGGCTCTCATGGACCTCTACAATAAACTTACCTTCCCACAGAGAGCCCTTATCTTTGAACTTTTCCTACCAGAAGATGTTTAATTACCTAAGAGAAATCCACCATATTCATCTTCCATGTTCCATGAAATTACTAGACACATTATCTCTTTGTTATCATACCTCCTAGGTTATGAAAATTACCAATCTATTGATGAATCCATCCTTGGATTCTTTTCCATTTTTAGCAAAGAATATCAACCTGCCTTCATGTTTAATTATAGCCACTTTTTGGATGATAATATACATGAACAGTTTATGAATTTGACCAATCAAGGAGTTTTTAGGTAAAATTAAGTATAATCCATTTAATTTTGTTTCAACAGGGAGATCTATTGCCCATTCAGCTGAACAAACACGATGAGCAAGGAGTGAATCAATCAGTGATTCACTGGACAAATTTAGTAAGAGCATGATCATCTAACTTTACATTCTCTCAGTTCATTGATTCTCTTACGCATCTAGTTCTTCAACTGCTCAACACTCAAGCAAAGCCCAAAATTATAGAAGAAATGAAAAAGACATTGTACCTATCAGAGCATACCAAGACTGGTGACTGGTACCTATACCAGAATTACACTGAGATTAGGATATATGGTAGTGAGTTGGCTCCATATAAACTACCTAAGTATGTTCCAATGAGAATTTTCTCACTGGAATACATCAAGCAGATGATAGATATGGATGAAGTCCATTTTGTCAAAGGAAAGAAGAAATCACGGTTTAAACTCAAAGCCAAGGTAGGAAATTTCATTTGTAGCACTAGGTTTGCAGGTACAGAAGCAGACAGATTACTAAAGAACATGAACCTCCAGCCAAGCTTTACTTGGTCTTATGATCCTTTTGGGATCATTTCATCTCCTAGAGTGCAGTTGAAGGCAACACCTTACAACCATACTCCCAAGCTAGAATTGGAAAAATTTAGGAACCATGAGCAATGGTCTAAAGGTAATCTCATAGAAGTTGATGAACAAGTTATATTAACTTCACAGACAAAGACTCAAGCTACACATAGTACTCAACATAAAATAGCTAAAGAGGAAAATCAGTTAGCTATAGAAACAAGTAAAGAGTACTATATCTTACAAAAGAAGTTGAAAACCGGACTATCAATGTCATCAGGAAGCAAGCCACTAGACATAATTGATCTTGGATAATTAGAAGATGCTTCATCAGCAAGTACCACTAATCCCAAGCCTTCTTCTACTTATTGAAATCCTTCTTCAAATGAACCTATGGATATTATTCAATGAACTGAGACTAGCTCAGCAAGAGATGCTAATATCTTCTCAACATTTTTGGAAATCAAGCAAAATAATGAAAGTCTTAAATCTCAAGTTTACAGTCAATTTTGGAAACGGACATCCACCTCTTAGAATAGACTTCTCTCTGCCTTTCACAGTGAAAGAGGAAGGATGCAAATGGCATTTTTAAAGGCTCAAATTCCATTTCCCAAATCCACAACAAACTACAAGAAGACTATCTTCTCATTTGATGTGAACCAGATACATCCCATTGATAAAATGTATTTGCATAGCAATCAGGTGAGATGTTATTTTCAACAATGACTACAACTGCCATGTCTCTTTCCAAGCTCAAAAATGCTTTTTCCAATGTACAGTCACAACTTAATATTGAAAAGTTGTCATCCTTGTCTAAAGATAAAAAATTAAAGTCTTTAGAATATATCATTATCAAGATTGGATATGATCCCCATGACTGTAAAGAAACTGAATAAATACTGCAAAAGAAGAATGTAGAGATTACAGCATTGAAGAAACAGTTGAAGCTACCTTCAACTGAGGATCCAAAGACCAAAGAAATGGCATAAAATGAACATCACAGGGAGGAGATGTTAAAGCTCATTATTGAGCAAAACATACAGATCAAGAAAATGGAGAAGAAGATAGAACAACTACTCAAGGAAAAAGAGGCAACACAACTTGTTGTGACCTCAGTCAAAACAATTCTAATGGCAGGTGCATATTTAAGCTCATCTCCTACTGACATTGGTTCATCTTCAGCAACAGGTGAAACAAAAAGGTTATCACAAGAGTTACAAGCACAGAAACAACAAAATGAGAAGTTACTCCAAAAGTTCCAAACCTTGGAGTCACAAAAGCTAAAAAATGATACCTTGTATGTAGAGGAAATGCAAAATTCACATAGGTTAGAGCTCAAGGTTAAATAGTTAGAAAGCAAGACTCTAATGGAAGACACTTTGGCCCAAGCCAAAGAAGACATCTGGTTAGATATTAGCCACTCTATAATAGAAGTATGGCCATCCATACAAATAATTTTTGAGCAGCAAGAACTGATTGCTAAATGCAGGGCAAAGATAGAGACCCAGAAGGCAGCATTGGGCACAAAACCCAAAGAAGCATCAAAGATGATCAGGGTACTAAACTCTAAAACTAGTCAAAATTTACAACAGATGAACATTCCAGATAGGACAGCTACTATTTTGGAAATTAAGAAAGTCCTAGTGAAGAAGAATCTATTAACTCAACTGAAAACGAAATGTGAAGCTTTGAACACTACAATTAGAAGGTTTCATTCTAAATTCAGTATGTTACATAAGAAATGGTTACCAGAGATAGTGTCATCGAATGATCAGCTAGTAAAATTGAAGGATTACTGTGAGAGACTATATACTATTGCAGCAGACAATAGTCGATTTGTAGGGATAAAAAGATAGATTACTGGCAAAGAGTTTTTGGAAGCCTTGAGCTCTGACCTCGCCATCAAATATGAAGTTGGACACCTTTTCTCACTAAACCCAATTTTGAGAGATATACCGAAGTTGATGAGATATTTAGAAGGATGGTAAATCTTGAGATACCTAGTGAGAAAAGGTGGGATCAATTATGTGAAACAATTGATTAACTTTTCATTCCAATAAGAAGATAGTAATAACAGATTTTGAAGGAACAGTCATCAACAACTTCCTATTTAAATAGGGACAAATCATGCATCAGTTTTTCTTTGCCTATCTTCTTTCGAACTATTTTGTAATCAGTTTAGGATATTTTGTTTAAACTTGTATAAATAAATCTCTTCTCTAAGTTATTAAAGGTGGTACCTTTACATAAGCAATTTTGTAAATCATTGATGTACAAGCTTTTCCTAGATCACTGATAATAAAACAAAGGATTCTAAATTTGGTGTCATGCAGTCTCATTTTCTTCTGTAAGTTTTTCATGTGTTTCATTCATTATGTTTATTCTGCATATGTTTAAGCTTTACAGAGATATCAGGTGAGAATAAATGTGTTACACTTATTCTTAAAATTCCTTCTGAAGTTATTATCATAAAGAGATTGAGATATCGCACTGTTTGTCTGAAAGGCTCCCTCTAAATCATAAAATTGTCAACATCTTATGCAATTTTAAGCATAGTTTGTTTAAATTTTTAACATTGGACAAATGTTTTGTCACTTATGATAATTTATCTTTCTATCTGAAATCTAAATTAATCATATCTCCTTACTATTTTTTCTACACACTTTATAAATTCAAATCACTGTGTGAAGTTAAAAAGAAGCCCTTTGATTATCTATTAGTACTATCTAAAAGAGTTAATACATCATTCTTATAGTTTGTTCCATGTTTTGGTCCTCCATAAAAACCAAAACCAAAACTCCCAAAACAAATATCTTAGATGCTTTGGCATGATCAATTGACCATTATCATCTCAGAGGAATAACATCAATTTAGCGCCGTTGTCAAGGATTCGAATTTGATTAGTTTTCTTGGGACAACAATATAAATCCTATTCCTTTAAAGGTTACTAAAGGTCTATATAGGTCAAAATTATTCACCTGATAACTCCATTGTGCCAAACTTCCACCTTTTAAGAACACTAGATCCCATTCTAAACCTGACACAGTTAGTCCTCTGTCAGATTTAGAAAAACTAGTGAGAAGGGTCGATTCCAAAAGAAAAATTCAACCATCTTCTTCTTCTTATTACCATTTGATCCTTATAGAAACATTCCATCCAATCCAGATTGGCCACAATTATCACCTAGGGTTTCTAAACTTTTAGACAAGGGAGTTGATTTCAAATCAACTTTCCTCATTCACTCACTTGAAACATGTCAAGAACCCCCACTACCAATAGGATCACCTAAATATGAGTCTGACTTGGGTGTTCATTTACCTGAATAGAAACCTACAGACTTCATATCCCCCACTAATTGTTCATTCCCTTCCACTTCTTAACAACTTGAAGCTTCCACTTCTGAACAACCTGAAGGGACCTTTTCTATATATTCAAATGCACTCTTTGAAAAAACAGAGGATATTCAGTCACAGGTCGACAAGTTAGTTATTAAGACTCCATTAAAGTCATATAGGATATATCCTCCTTCTTCATATCCTCCTTCCTCACCTCCACATAGATATACACCTTCTTTATCACCACCTTCCTCTTTTTCTTCTTCAACATCTACACAAACATCTCACGCACCATCTTCTACTATGGCATTCCAACCTATTGTATAGGCTAGATGTGCAGCTTTAGTTTTACCTCAAAACCTCAATGCACTCCCTCCAAGATATTTAAAACATCTTCCTAGGTATAATAGAGAAACTGGTTCCTCAGTTGAGGACCATCTTCAAGCATTTCTAGATTTTGCAGATAATATGAACATTGAGCAAGAAAATATTTATATGAGGTTGAGGCAGTTACCTACAAATTCCATTAGGTCTTGGGAAGAGTTAACCAATATATTCAAAAACCAATGGGGTGTGAAGAAAGATGCTCTTTACTTTTTGACTGAGTTTGAAGAACTTAAAAAAAACTTTGGTGAACCTGTATCTGATTTTATTAAAAGGTTCAACAAAATTTATCATAATATGCCCCCTGATTGCAAACCCCCTGTAGCAACAACCAAATCTAGGTTTTCAAAAGCCTTTGAAGATGATTTTGTTGTAATGTTAAGAGAAAGAACTTCAAGGGCTCTTGAAGACATGCAAACTAATGCTATAGAGGTGGAAGAAAATAGGGCTACCTCAGCCACTTTAAAGGCTCAAGAGGAAAATGCCCAAAGAAAGCTTAAATCTAGTCAAGAGGCCTCTTCTTCTTCAAAGACTAAAACTAAAGATTCTAAAATAGATGAGAAATATATCCAATCGAATTTCCAAGATTGAGACTCCACCTAGAACAGTTCAACAGACCGTCACTCAACCTCAAAATCAAAATCAAGGTCAATAAAAAAGAAATCCACAATTACACATTCTTCAAAGAACTAGTAATGATCAACAGATTCCAACTCCTTTACTGATATATGATCAACAGCCTCATGGCAATACCATGACTATCACTAAAGAAATTAACAATATGGATACCTCTTTTGGTCATACCACTGTTATTCCTCTTTCACAAAATAAGCAAGTTCAAGAAGATCCAGAATCCTCACATGTTTCGAAATACCATGCCATCTCTGAATTCCTAATTGTAGAGTTGAACAAAAGATATGATCTTAGACCTAGACCTGTCCCTAGAATACCTCCTAAGGAACCTTCAACAATTGAACCTCATACCAAAACTGTGGAAACTCAAACAAATACTATTCAACCATTAAATCAGTCAACTGATACAGCTCAAATTGAAAAAATTGTCTTAACCGCATTTAATGTTGAAAAGGAGTTAGAAAGAGTTAAGATCCCTATACCACTTTCAGAGCTTTCAAAAAACCCTGGATATAAAAATCAAGTTTCCAAATGGATACAAAACACCTCTGTTGATGCTTAAAGTGATGTTATTAGCCTTCAAGATGAAAAACCTGCAATTGCCTTTGGTCCTAGCTCAGATATGATAGATGAAATAGTACCCCCTTTCTATGTGACACTAAAGACAAATTCCTCCATGCTATACAACTGTATGCTTGATTCTAGAGCATCACACAATCTCATGCCAAAAACCATCATGGATCATTTAAATCTTGACCTAACTAGATCCTATCATGATTTGTACACCTTTGATTCCAAAAGGGTGCCTTGTCTAGGATTGATTAAGGATTTAGTAGTCACTCTTGCCCAAATCCCAGTAAAAAGCATAGTATTAGATATTGTTGTCACTGATATCCCTCCCAAATTTGGAATGCTCCTTTCAAGGTCTTGATGTGCCAAATTAGGGGGAACTCTTCAGATGGACATGTGTTATGCCACTATTCCAATTTATGGGGGAGAACAACTTAGGTTGTATTGAGAGGTTAGATTTGTCCACACAATATGCAAAATAGATCAACCAAAGTGTTATCACCAAATAGGAGTTTACATTGTTCCTAGTCATGGTCTTAGATTAGTGTCAAGTCACCCTATGTTTTAATGGGTAGGTGGTAGGTTAGGAGTCTCAAAGGTTTAATTTTTCATGTCCAAATAAATTCTAACATCCTTTTTCCATGTTTCAGGAGTCCTATATTCTTTTTAGAAACTCATAACTTAAGCCATTTTGAAATTTTTTGGAATTAGCCCCGAAACCACATTTTCTTAGCACAGACAGTGTAAAATGTCTGGTTTGCGCTACGAAAACGTTGCTCTTTTCTTAGCGCTTTTCCCTGCACGCTACGAAAGCACGGATTCAGAGAACAGTCTTTTCAAACATCAATCCGTTAATATTCCATTATAATTGTCATTATTGGGTTTCAGCTAGGAGTCAATCCTTAAGCATGCCACCATTCAAACTCATCATTTCGAATTTAGGGTTCATTATGAAAGATAATTTCAAATTTGAAAGGGATGTCTAGTCTCATCATTTCAGTTTGCATGGAAACCCTTGAACAAAAGTTTTTCGAACAATAAGCTTTGGTAATTTTCCGCCAAGGTTTTCCTCATCCACAATTCAAGCAAAGCTGACCACCATTGGCAAGTGAGGCTGATCAACAGAATTTCAAAAGAGGCTGGTTTTGTCACAAGAATTTAGAAGGAAAGATAACAGAGGAGAAGAAACATCACAGGTCTGGTCATTGCTTGAGAACAGAGCCTGAAAGCACTGAGGTCTTAATCAGAGACAAAGTAGTGGTAGAAGCCTTCAAGAAAGCAAGATGTTGGAAGTTTTGTAAGAAATTGCAAGGAGGGCATACTCAGGTGACAAAGGAGTTTGCACTCCATTTCATTGGCTCTAGCACAAAGGTCGGAATGCTGAACTTGCAAATTTCTCCAGAGGTCATAGCGTTGGTGACAGAAATTCCTAGGGGACAAGAGACATGGTTCAAAAACTTTAGATTCGACATGGAACCATGTAAGGTGTTCCTAAAGCTAGAGTTTTCAGGAACCAACCTAACCAAGGTAGTTGCCAAAGACTACATCAAGGATCGATATACCAACTTTGTCTTCAACATTCAACATTATTTCACCTGTGAAGGCAGATATCAAAAGGTTTATTCATATCATTTTAAACTCCTGTTACATTTTACTGGTATGATTTCTCTAGATTTGCCTTACTTCTTATTTCGACGTGTAGCTAAGATGGCAAATAAAGTACAGTTGAAATCTCAAGGATGTGAAACTTCCCTGTTTCATCATGGTCTAATTAGACTGATAGTTCTACATGAACTCAAGAGGATCAACAAAGAATGGTCTTCGTTTTTGTTTTTATGTGACTTTGGAGCAGAAAAACAATGTGTAGACATTAGCCCTAGGGTTAAAGGAACTCCATCAGCAGAAACCAGCAAGTCTGTAATGCCCAGGGAAAAAAGGGTATGTTAAGTTGAAACCAAGGAAGCATGTGAAAGAACAAGTAAGAAAAGCACCAGTAGTCATCCTTAAAACTCCTAAATCTACAAAGGAAAAGATGCCTGAGGTTAAGGGAATGACACAAGAATAGTCAACCGGCAAACCAGTTGAAAAGAGATTGACTAGAAGTCAAATTGTAAAGGAGAAAGGTAAAACAATGATCTCGGGAGAAGGTTCCAGCTTGAAGGGTGATTTAAATGATATTTTAAAGGCCATTGATATTGCAAAATCCCCTTTGGTGCAGGCAAATGTGATAAAATCTAATCAAGGAAAGTCAAAGAAAATGAAACCCTCCAAGAAATTGGAATTTGAGGAGGGTGTCTCAGCATTTGTTTTCAAACCCAGAAAACCCTTAACCAGGCAATCCAAGAAGATGCAAGAGTCCAATATTGAGCTAGGGAGAATAGAAGAAACATTTGTTGTTCAAGAAGAGTTGATTGACATTCCATCTCCAAGACATGAAGGTGACAAAAGCACAGTTCCTGCCACTCAAACAGAAAAATCCAATTATGATGTTATGGAAGAAAGGTTAAAAGTTGCAAACAATGAAATTTCTAGACTAAGAGTGAGAGAAAAAGAGAATGTTGCTAAAATGATGAATTTCAAAAGGATGAATGCTCTCTGGGAAGATGAAAAGGTGTCCAAACCAGAAATAGTAAACAGTGAAACTCAATACTTTACCTGGACTGTTCTTGCAATCAAAGAAGCCAGCTTTGTAAGGAAGATTAATGCTCAGCTAAGAGCTACAAACAGGAGATTGAGGAGGCAAATTGAATATCTAGAAATACAACTAAACAAATCTAGAAAAGGCTCTACAACAATAATAAAACAGGGTGTTGAAAAGGGGCAGTGAAGGAGATATATTAAAACAGTTTTGGCATATAAAAGGAAGAACAGCTATGAAGAAGAACATCTATAAGGGTAAGTGATTTTTATTTTTGGTTGATCATATCAGTCTTCATGGAATTTTGAAAAAAATCCCAAACTACAATTTTTGAAGGCCATGTTAAAAAGAGCATACACAGCAGTTTCGTAGCGCGCTACGAAACTGTTGAAGATGAACATTTAGCACTTATGGATGCTTTCCGGAGCTAAAGTTTGATTATTTCCAAATTTTGAAGTTGTTGGTGGACATGGGATCATGTATGGAGTCTCAGATGGCAGTGATGTAGAAAGAAAAGTCCCAGGAAGTATTTCATAAATGATATAAAAGTTGTGCTACAAAAACAGAGTATTTTCGTAGCACAGTGATGTTTTGTCTTCCCTCCATATTTTCAAGTTTCCTTTTCTTTGCACAGGTTGAAAATGAAATGTTAATGGGTTATTAGTACATGCCACATGTATACCAACAAAACTACTTGAAGATAAGCAGAAGGTATTAAGGGCCTTAAAAGGAGGAACTCTGTCTCCTAGTTATCAGGACAGTTAAATCATGACTCAACAGGTTTTGTAATAGCACTAAGTATGTCATCAAGCTCGAAGACATGGGTGGGCAGTAGATTAAAGAATGTATTGAAGTCATATATAAGGTTGTTAAAATCTTGTTTTAGGAGTTTCACTCCTATTTGTATTAGGACTCTTAAAGACAGCTAGTTGTCAAGTTGTAATTAAATAGTTTGTTTTATAAATAGATAGGAGTCTAAGTTAGGAATTTGAATTCCTCTAAAGATGGATCATAGTATCCAAGGTTGTAAAACTCTATATAAATCTTGAGAATCAAATTCCCCAGGGTTGGTAATTTCATTAGCAAAAGAAAGTTGTGTTATTGTAAGAAATTGTGGTTTTCATACTTAATAAAGAGATCAGTTTGACTACTCAAGATTCACAAGGAGTTTATGTGTTTGATTTCCTTATGGCCTTGTTCAATTACTTATTTGTAGTGGTATGAGCTTGTGATACTTAGAATTCATTGGAAAATGCTCTAACTTCCTTCACATGCTTGTAAATTGTGTTGTTTCATTGTGTTACTATTTTATTTGTAAACCTAAACTCTAAGTGCCTTGACTTCCATGTTTTGTTGATCATGTTGTTGTGTTGAAGATCATCTTGACTCCATATCCCAATAGATGTTTGCTAATATTTGATTCAACCAGACGACCAGTTATACAGTTGTCCATTTTGTTCCTAGAGTTAGCCATCTAATCATTAATCAAAAATCTTAAACCTATTGAGAGAGCCTTCTTAGGTTGAGGAGGCTAAGCCTCAACCAAAAGATTGGTTTGAAAGAGTTACTCAGAGTATGCTTGATCAGCAGCCTATGAAGGTTAGGCTTTGTGATAACACAAAGAACCACCCCATCTATGCTATTGATCAAGATTTTGGCTGTTTTATACTCTCTTCAAATCAAATACATGAATCTCAAGTAAAAATTGAAGATGTAATTGAAAACCCTATATCAAATCAAATTGATGTATGGAGGTCGTTCTTTGATGGTTCTTGTACAAAGGATGGAGCAGGGGTTGGGGTAGTGCTATTCTCACTAGAAAAGGAAAAAATTACACAATCATGTAAACTTGACTTTGAAGTTAGCAACAATGTAGCAGAATATGAGGCTTTCCTTCTAGGACTACAATTAGCCAAGATTTTAAAGGTATACAACTTGAGTATTTTCATTGACTCAGAACTCATTGTAAAATAATTTAGAAATCTTTGCCAAACAAAACATCCTAGGCTTAGGTCTTATCGAAATGGGGTTTGGAATTCCATTGAAAATTTCTTTGATGCCTTCAACATAACTTATGTCACTAGAAACGAAAACATACATGTCAATTCTTTGGCTATTTATGCAAACTCATATAAGATTCCTAATCAAACATAATTGTTATACCAAATCCAGGTTAAATACAGGCCATCTATACCTGATAACCAAAAGCATTGGCAGGTGTTTGAGGATGATGAACAACTAAAATATTTCTTTCAACCTATAGGTGAATTTTTTCTTCTGCAAATTGATGAAGACAATCTTGATATGGTCAATCCTCAAGTTGTTGATGATCCAGAATTAAATTCCAATATTGCAGATCATGACATCATACAATTATCAAACAACTTCATTCCTAAAGGGTTAATTCCTTTAGAAAAAGTATTCGATTATAATGATGTCCATAGAAATCCTCCATCGATTTCTCCTGAAGATGACATTGAAGAATTCAATATTGGAACCCAAGAACAAGTGCAAAATATAAAAATCTCTACATCTTTAGCCCCAGAAGTTAAAGATGAATATCTTAAGTTACTTAAAAAATACAAATATGTTTTTTCTCGGTCTTATGATGATCTTTAAACTTATGACACATCCCTCATTGAACATAAGATCCCATTAAAAACTGAAGCTAAACCCTACTAGCAAAAAATCAGAAGAATTAATCCAGTTCTCTACAAACTATTGAGAAAGAGCTTAAGAAAATGTTAGATGCACAAATTATTCTTCCACTAAGATATTCTAATTGGATTGCCAATCTAGTACCTGTCAAGAAAAAGAATGGTGAAATCAAGCTCCATGCTGATTTTAGAAACTTAAATAAAGCATCACTAAAGGATAACTATCCATTACCTAAGATGGATCAGTTACTTCAACAAGTTTCTAGGCCTAACAGACTTTCTACGTTAGATGGTTTTTCTGGTTATAATTAGATTATGGTTGACAAAGAGGATAGGGAAAAGACTACCTTCACAACACCTTGGGTTACTTTTATGTATGCAAGGATGCATTTTGGTTTGAAAAATGCAGGAGCTACATTCCAGAGAGCTATGGATATAGCTTTTGTAGGCCAGGTACACAAATTTCTTGTTATTTATCTTGGTGACCTTACAATTTTTTCTAATTCTGATAAAAAACATTTAAAGCACTTGATGAAGGTTTTTGAAAGATGCAGGAAATTTGGAATATCATTAAATCCAAAGAAGTCCCTATTTGCTATCACTGAAGGTAAATTGCTTGGCCATATAATTTCCAAAGATGGAGTAGTTATTGATCCAAACAAAGTATCAGCCATTCAGACATTATCACTACCAAGAAATAAAAAGGAAGCTCAAGATTTTCTTGCTAAAATCAACTTTTTAAGAAGGTTCATACCCAATTATGCTGAAATTGTCAAAGATATAAATCATATGCTTAAGAAGGGTCATGAAGTTAAATGGACAGTCTCTTCTAGACATGCATTTGATCAAATCAAGAAAGTTATTTCTGAAGTTCCAACCTTGGCCAATCCTGATTATACCAAACCATTCAGTATCTTTTCCTTTGCCTTTGAAACAACCCTTGTTGCTATTTTATTACAAAAGAATGAAGATTCCCATGACAAACCTATAGCCTTTTTTAGCAAAGTTATGAGAGATGTTGAGCTCAAATATGACACAATTGAGAAGCAGGATGATGCCCTAGTCCAATCCTTGAAATCTTTTAGGATGTATGTCTTACATTCAACCATTATGGCCTATGTTCCCAACAGTGTTGTTAAAACTGTTCTCACTCAACCAGATATTGATGGGAGTAGAGGTAGATGGATAACCCAAATTTTGGACTATGATCTAACTATCAAAACCACAAAGCTAGTAAAAGGTTAAGGATTAGCTAAGCTCCTAGCTGAATCTAACTATAAAGTGCTAGCCATCAACTCTGTTTTGGAAATACCAGGGGAGAATCCACAAGAACCATCCCAAAATTTGAATGAGAATAATCCACAAGAACCTTCTGTCTATGCGGAAGGGGAGAATCCACAAGCACCTTCCCAAAATCCTGAAGAAAAGAGTCCACAAGAACCTTTACCTTCAGATCAAACCATTTCTGTACATATTGATGAGAAATATCTTTTATCAAATTGGTATCAAGATATTGTAAATTTCTTGATTCATTTTCAGTGTCCTGCATCATTCTCCAAAGGTCAATGTAAAACTCTCAAATTCAAAGCAATCAAGTATTGTATCATAAATGAAAATCGATACTGGAAGGACCCACTCAATATCTTGTTATTATGTTTAACAGAATCAGAGATTAAAGGGATCATCGATCAGTTTCACACAGGAGTTTCTGGAGGACATTATGCTTGGAGAGCATGTTGGGCATGGGATCCCCCCCAAGGCAAGTTTTGGGGCTTAAAGCCCAAGTTTTGACTAAGTCTGATATAAATACTCTGTGATTATGGACACGGAGCACGAAGATGGTAAATGAGTCAGAGGGTTGTCCACCCTCATTTTTGTAATGTAATGTCGGTTTGAGAGATCTACCCATGGTCCGCGGACCATGGGATTGTATAAATAGAGTGAGGCTCTAAATGTAAAGAGAACAATCATAGAGGAATGAATCAATGGAAGATCTAATAAGGAAGCATTGAGTCTAAGTGTAGAGCCATGTCTTTGGGTCGTAGAGTGGGAGAAGGCTCTGCAGCTGAGTGTGTGAACTGTTGCAACTGAGTGCGTAGGGAAGGTTGAGTCTGTAACCGATTGAAGCATTAATAGAGAGAAGTTTTACAATATTTCTATGTATCTCTTCCTGTTTTATGCATTGAAGTATATTAGGTATGAATTGCAAGTTTATTGTTTATTTGTTGCGCGAACTTATATGAATGTGTTGAATAAGTGAATATAATATAAGATACCTGTTTACACGAAGATAACTAATTATTATAAGAATATAAGTAATATTTACAGCGTGACTTGGGGAAATAGCGGGGATCGTTTCTCTAGCAGCGCGAAATCCCCATAGCCGCTGGTTAGGGCTGCGCAAAGATGAATATAACAAGGGCGGAAAGGCCTCATAGGCCAAGAAAGTGCGCAAAGTAACCTGCCCGAAAGTATTCACAATTGGACTAAATCAACCCCTTCGACGTCTCATGGGTGCGGAAACCTGGTTCCAACATCCCCCCATACTGCTTCAGGTGAGACCTCAATCCGCACTCTGCGAACTGTTGCCGAAAGAGCCAGTAGTACAGGGATTTGTTTAGCTAATTAACTCTAAACCTGGGTCAGGCCCCAACAATCCAACAAATGGTTTTGTTGCTGGGACTAGAATCTGCATAAAGATGTCTGATGTTGTATCATTGGAATCCAACTAAGAAAGAAATTGAAGGTTGGTTGGACAAAAGAATTCACAAATTCACGGCAGAAGAGAACAGAAATCCACGACTATCAAAATAAGAGTGGTTAGACTACTATCGGTACACAGAGATCCATGAAATTTTCTTCACATATTTCCCTACTGAGCTATACGAGTGGATCCTGAAGCTAGCAGATAGCCAAGGAAGGTGCAAGCTCGATAGTATTATTGTGTGGGCCCAAGAGTTGGTGCACAAATTGGAACCATCAGAGGATAAGATCGCGCACATTGTTGATCATTGTCTCGATCGGATTATAGGAGTATTCATTATTGAGTTTGCAGTAGACACTATGGTAAGCTACAACGAGGCCGAGCGACGCTTTCTCAAAGGACCGCAAGGTAAGTACGTTAAGTCTCTGAACACTTAGATTAAAATGCTACTATGTGAAAAGTAGATTATGCCAATACATTAATGTTCAAGACTACGTGAAGTGGGAGAATTTACAGAAACGAAGATAGTGCAGAACTAGAAACTAGCCCCTTGATTTCACCTCTACGAGGGGACGAGGAAGAGCTTGCAAAGGTATCGCCAAGAAGTGCGATCAATTTGATAAGGCAGAGGATTCCGCTCATACCACCCAAACCCACACCACCACCAGCTTCACCGCCTTCACCCCCATGTTCGCCCGTACCACCTCTACCACCACCGCGAGTCAATATGGAAAGCGCAATAAATTTGCCGGTGTCCAAGGGAGTAGGAAATGAAGATCCGAACCAGTTTTGGTTCATGATAAAGGTTGTATGGGAAGTGTAGGGAGTTACATATGATAACATAAAGAAAGCAATGTTGGTCACTACTCTGCAGGATCATGCGCTGACCTAGTATATCAAGCATTCTAATGAAAATTCGAATGTGGGGATCACGAATATCCAAATTGCGCTGAACAGATAATTTAGTAGGCCGAAGTCAGAGGCGCAATCAATCATTGGGTTCAAAGAGATCATAGTGCTACCAGGCAACACCCCTTGGGAATTGGATCAAATATTGAAGTGCACAATTTTCGAAGCTAATATGACTTTGACTGATGGATAGCACCGCGAATGGTTTGTAGCATCGCTAACGCCACATTTAAGGAACGCGCTATCGGAAGAGAGGTTACAACTAAGGCCGAGGCCTTGGAGATTTCGATGAGGCTACATGAGACCCTGATACAGGATCCTAACCTGGGAGTTCAGAAGATCCACACACAGTTGAAAAACTTATGCCTTGAGATGTAGACTCTGAAATAGGACAGGACGGCTCACCCGAAAGTGCGCGAAGAGGTATGGTGTGTTAAATGTAAGGGTCAGGGTCATGAAAAGGAACACTACCCAGTGTTCACGAATTACCTTGCGGAAGGAGGGTCGATGCCATTAATACCAGAGGCACAAGCAAGACCTAGTGTGACGCCTGCTTTGTGGTGTGTGATTTGTCAAATAGGACGAAAGCATGCTACGGACAACTGCCATTTGTTACAAAAGTACGGATAGAATTCACAACAATTGTTCTTAATTTTTGTAGATCATTTGGACACGATGAGCGCACCTGTAGAAGCTATGGGTTGATGATGGATAGGACTCCTAACTACAGAGTTCAGGCCGAAATGTGGCCCCTTGACCAAAACACAGGAGTGGCGTGAACTAGATTTCAGGGGCGCGGATGAGGCCGGGGTGGAGGAGGACATGGAAGAGGCCGCGGATAGCTGATATGTTACATTTGCGAGGGGCGAGGAAATTATGCCCATGATTGTACGAATCCAACCCCTCCATTATGTCTATATTGTACCTTGTTTGATCATGAGATGGAGGATTTTTCCACACTAACAGTGAGGCGGCGCGACAAGGGAGCACTCCAACTTCCCCCAACTCAGAACTTGCAGATGATGAGGTTTGAGCCGCACGAGGAAGACCCCAATGTGAACATTGTGCTCTGAAGTGGAATTACGACAAGGAATGATAAAGGCAAACAGCCTGAAGATAGTACTTGGGTTGGCAAGGCTCCGACGAAAGAACCAGAGTTTGATTTGCAGCACGCTAAGGAAACCTTCATGGAAGCTAGGAAGAGCTTCGTTGATGCCTCCACTTTAGGAAGCAAATACAGACCGGAGCTAGAAATGGACCCATCGATGTTCATGACATTCGTAGAAACATGCATGAAGTGACTGCACGACAATAAGGTTGTAAAGGGATTGCAGGAACTCATTAATAGATGCACTAGGACCATGCCAGGAGAACCGCGTGTAGTCCAGAAGATTGGAAAGCATGCAATGAGGACGGGAAGAGAAATGAGGTTGACCACACAGATTGGAGAATATGAGCTGGACCAAGTAATTCTGGACCTAGGGTTGGACGCGAACGTTCTGCCGAAGCAAACATGGGAGTGCATGGGAAGGCCTACGCTGCAATGGTCTCCTATTCAACTGCGAATGGTGAACCAACAAAAGATAATAGCCATGGGGAGATTGCAGGGAATCACCATGGATATTGAAGGGGAAAATGTGCTAGCAGACTTTGAAGTGATATAGATTGTTGATGACAATAATCCCTACCCCACGCTATTAGGAATTGATTGGGCCATTGACATGAACGGGGTGATAAATATGAAGAAGCGAAAAATAATTTTTGAGAAAAATTCTCTGCACGTAGTCATACCTTTAGACCCTACTAAGGGATTGCGCTACACTGAGCCAGTGCGTGACTATGAAAGTGACGACGACTTAGACTGCATCTGCAAGATAACCGCACGAGAGTAAGACTAGGTAAATCCCACCGCGGATGAACGAATCTCATGGGAGCGTGAAAGCTCCTATACATCGGATTCGGATGAAGATATAGAGCAATGGCAGAACCGGTTACACAAGGTAACCATGCTAAACTGCAACATGATGACAAGATCATTGCGCTACATATCAACGGAAGTAAGGGATCTGCCTACTTATGATGGGTTAAGTGAGGTAGATGTTTTCTTGAATAGATTTGAAAGAGAGGTGCCAGAACAGCTACGTTTCGAGGTTTTGAAATGGGTACTATGCGTTACGCCCACGAGGTGGTGGGGTACGCACCAAGGAATCTTTGAGGACTGGCGCGAATGCAGGAGAATGATATGCATGTGTTTTGGGAAGCCTCGAATGCATCTAAAATACAAGTATGATGGATAGGATGATCCGTGCACACACCTCGCCAAGTGGACAAAGGTATATGGAGAAGAGCCACAAACTAAGTTGGTGCACTTGTTCTGTCATACCCTACATGTTATACCCATGAACTGGTATATAGAGACGGAGCTCCGCCATGGGACACGTGAATGGGATATCCTACATGAAGGGTTTCTGTTAACCTTCACTTTTGAGGATCGTTTGTGGGACACTGTTGATGGTGCACTACAAGGAGTAAAATCAAATATCTTTAAGATACCACAGGAGCCAATAGAATTGATTCAGTTTGAATGGGATACTCAGCTGAGATGCACACTAGAGTGTTATAATGTCAATACTGAGGAAGACAACGAGGATCCATGAAAAATTAACATTCCAAAAACATAAGGCCATCGTGAGGTTCAAGGATGAATGATTAAAGACCCTAACATAACCACGCTAGTAAAGGAAAAGCAGGTGAACATTGGTACGGAAGCCGAACCTAAGTATGCAATGCTCGGCAACTACTGGGATGACGTGACGATGGATAAGGTCATTGAGTTACTTTGCGATTACCAGGACTTATTCCCGACCAAGATTACGAACTTAAAAGGAATCATTGGAGATTTAGGAATGATGCAGATCACATTAAATCCTGACACAAAGCTAGTTAACTAGAGGCCTTACCGCTTGAATCCAAAATACAAGCTAAAGGTCCACGTAGAACTAGACAAAATGCTCGCAGCAGGAATCATTGAGCTGGTGGAAGAATCCGATTGGGTAAGCTCTATGGTGGTGCAGGGAAAGAAGCAGAAGGGTGAGATAAGAATATGAGTGGACCTCAAAAAATTAAATGACACCTGTGTGCATGATACATTCCCAACTCTGTTCACAAATGAAGTATTGGAAAATGTCGGTGGACAAGAAGCATATTCTTTCACTGACGGATTCTCAGGGTACCACCAGATCAAAATCATGCTAGAAGATAGAAAAACAACTTTTGTGACTGAGTGGGGCTGCTTTTAATACACTTTTATGCCATTTGGATTGAAGAACGCACCATCCATCTTTTCATGCATAGTTGTTGCAGCATTCAAAGAATATATCCACAAGTTGTTGGAGGTTTATCTAGATGATTGGACTGTATGTGGATTGGTTAAGCACCATGTAGGGAGCTTACGCTTGATGCTGGATACCTGCCAAAGATACCAAATCGCATTGAACTTCAAGAAGTGTACATTCCTTGTTCCTTTTGGGAACTTGCTGGGACATTTGGTTTGCAGACAGGGACTGATGGTAGACCCCGCGAAGATTGTGGTGATTCTAAATTTGGAAGAACCACAAAGTGTAAAACAACTACTCGCTACCCTGGGACATATGAGGTAGTACAGGAAGTTCCTCAGAAGTTATGCCCAAATCACCACGCCGATGGAGAAGATGTTGAAAAAATATGTCATGTTCTGCTGGAACGATGACTGCAAGAAAAGTCTAGATGTACTAAAATAAAAAATGGCCTCTGCGCCAATCCTAGTCTTCCCGAAATGGGATGAGGAGTTTCATGTCCATGTTGACACATCGTGTATAGCACTGGGAGTGGTACTAAAATAGGAGGGTGGAGAGGGCTTGGATCACCCTATCGCATTCACGAGTCGCAGGTTGTCTAAAGTAGAAAAGAACTATTCCACAACTAAACGCGAGGGATTCACTATGGTGTACGTGCTCCAGAAATATCAGCACTATTTGTTAGGGGGCACTTCAAGATGTATACAGATCATTCTGCACTGAAATACTTGGTCAATAAGCCTGTGTTGGGGGGGCACATATGCATGTGGATTTTATTATTCCAAGAATATGATTTTTGAGGTCATTGTGAAGCCTGGACACTTGAACACGGGATCATATCACCTATCACGCATTGAGACAGGAGAGGAACCTACTAGTTTGGAGGAAGGATTACTTGACGCACAAATCTTTTTTGTGTGCGTAGCTGATGGAAACTTTGAAGATATAATCCACTTTCTCATGACTGGAACTTCGCCGAAAGGGTACTATGTCCAGTAGAAGAAGGAACTGGTGGTGAGCGCAGATGATTTTCTGTCATTGTAGGGAACCTATATAATATGGGCAATGGTGAGATACTGCGAAGATATGTACCTGAATTTCAACGAAGTCATATCATCGTGGACACGCATGGGGGCGCTGCAGGAGGACACTATGCAGGGAGAGCGACCATGCAAAATATTCTCCATGCAGGGTTGTGGTGGCCAACCCTTCATCAGGATTCAAAAGCACAATGCAAGGCCTGTGATGTATGTCAAAGAACAGGTAAACCATCATGGAGGGATGAGATGCCTTTGAATCCGCAAATGATGTTGCAACCCTTTGAAAAGTGGGTGATCGACTTTGTAGGACCTATCAAACCTCATGGAAAAACAAGCGCAAGATACATTATCACTGCAATAGAGTACCTAACTCGTTGGGCAGAAGCGCAGCCTGTAAAAGATTGCATGGCCGCCATGACTGTGAAGTTTCTATTTGAGCACGTATTGACACAATTTGGATGTCTGAAGATCTTGGTGAGTGATCACGGTACACATTTCATGAACGAAACAATTAGCATGCTGACAGAAGAGTTTCAGGTGTATCATCAGAAAAGCACACCATATCACCCACAAGCCAACAAGAGAATAGAAGCATTTAACAAAATACTGGAGACTGCGCTGACCAAAGTATGCAACGCGTAGCGAAGTGATTGGGACCTGCACGTATCTATAGTCTTATAGGCTTATAGGACAACGTGTAAGAAATTGACGAGACAAACACCTTTCCGGCTGGTCTATGGAGTGGAAGTCGTAATGACAATGGAGTATATTGTGCCTAGTCTATGCATAATAGTGCTCATAGGTATGATGGACTAGGGAGCCCTGGAGGAGAGGCTCGTGGAATTGGAGGAACTCGAAGAGGAACAATTTTTGGCTGGATTCCATTAGCAGGTACAAAAACAACATGAAAAGGCCTGGCACGATCGACATATTAAGTTGCGCACCTTCAAGGTAATCGATTTGGTGTTGCTATATGACAATAAGTTTGATAAATTCCTAGGAAAGTACAAAATGCATTGGCTGGGACCATATGTTGTTAAGGAGGTCACAGATGGAGGCATGGTGCAGCTAGTAAAGCTTAATGGATAACCTTTCCCAAGCAAAGTGAATGGCAGTCAATTGAAGCCATACACAGGTGGCCTGGCTATCTGACTGGCCAACAAACGCATAGTCTTCGTGCTCTAGGTAGTTGAAAGAAGGCTCGGGACTATAAATAGATATAAGGGATGTAAGAATAGATATAGGGGAGCAATTCCGACATCCCAGTCTCAAAACAATGCATATTGGAGATATAGCAGGTAACCACTCAGTGTGTTGCTGACCTTTCAGCAGTCCGAGCAGAGTTGGGAGGTCTCCACGTGAAGATCTTCGCACCGATAAAGTGAATCAAGGACGAGCCACAATGTTTGTGTTGGGGGCCTGTTTGGCATGGGATCCCACCCAAGGCACGTTTTGGGGCTTAAAGCCCAAGTTTTGACTAAGTCTGATATAAAGACTCCGCGATTTATGGTTGCGGAGTGCAAAGATGGTAAATGAGTCAGAGGGTTGTCCGCCCTCATTTTTGTAATGTAATGTCGGTTTGAAAGATCTACCCATGGTCCGGAGAACATGGGATTGTATAATTAGAGCGAGGCTCTAAGTGTAAAGAGAACAATCATAGAGGAATAAATCAATGGAAGATCTAATAACGAAGCATTGAGTCTAAGTGTAGAGTCGTGTATTTGGGTCGTAGAGTAGGAGAAGGTTTTGCAGCTGAGTGCGCAAAGGCCTAATAGTCCGCAGCTGAGTGCATGGACCCCTCCAGTTGAGTGCGCAGGGCAGGCTGAGTCTATAACCGATTGAAGCATTAATAAAGAGAGTTTTTACAATATTTTTGTGTATCTTTTCCTGTTTTATGAATTGAAGTATATTGGGTATGAATTGCAAGTTTATTGTTTATTTTCTCCGTGAAATTATATGAATGTGTTGAATAAGTGAATATAATATAAGGTACCTGTTTACAGGAAGATAACTAACTGTTATAAGAAGATAAGTAAGATCCATGGCATGACTTGGGGAAATAGTGCATTGCTCTAGCAGCGCAAAAACCCCATAACCCCTAGCTAGGGTTGCGCGAAGACGAATATAACAAGGGCGTGAAGGCCTCACATGCCAGGAAAGCATGCGAAAGTATCCACGGTTAGACTAAATCAACCCCTCAAACATCTCAAGGGTGTGGAAACCTGGTTCCATCATCCCCCCATACTGCTTCAGGTGAGACCTCAGTCCGTGCTCCGCGGACTGTTGCTGAAAGGGCCAGTAGTACATGGATTTGTTTGGCTAATTAACTCCAAACCTAGGTCAGGCCCCAAAAAGGAAACATAGCAACAACATATAAGATATTAAGGGTGGGATTTTATTGGACAACATCATTCTTACAAGTAGGAGCAAAGGTCAGAAGTTGTGCCCCTTGTCAGATGTTTGCTGGTAAGCAAAAACTAGCAGCTCCTTCACTAATCCGAACAATAGTTTCAACACCTTTTTTCCAATGGGGATTAGATTTTATTGGAGAGATTCATCCTACTTCAAGAAATCAGCATAGCTGGATCCTCACAGCAGCATACTACTTTACTAAATGGGTGGAAGCAATTCCAGTAAGAAATGATACTAATTTAGTAGTAATCAAATTCATTGAAGAAAACATTTTATTTAGGTTTGGTTGTCCAACCCATATTGTTACTAACAATGCCACAACATCTTGCAGTGTTAAAATGATTGATTTTTTCCAGAAATATCAGATTCTGCTACATCATTCAACTCCATATTATCCTTAAGGTAACGGTCTTGCAAAATCATCCAATAAAAGTCTGGTAAAAGTTATTAGAAAAACTTTAGCAAATCATAAAAAGAGCTGAGACACTCATCTAATTTATGCAGTTTGGGAAACATGGTTACTCCAAAAGAGATCTACTGGAAAATCTCCTTTTCAGTTAGTTTATGGGAAAGATGCAATTTTCCCTACCAACTTAGCCTTCCCTGTTTTAAAGTTTCTCTAGGATTCAACTAATGAGCCTGATGATTTTTCAAGGAGGATGAATCAAATTATTGAACTAAATGCGAACAGAGATGAAGTTCAATACAAATTGAAAAATTATCATAATAAGATGAAGATCCTTTTTGACAGAAGATCCGGGGGAAGGGACTTCAAGGAGGGTGATCTAGTACTACGATGGGATTCCAGAAGAGAAGACAAAGGAAAACATGGAAAGTTTGATAACCTATGGTTTGGACCTCTAGCTATTGCTGAAGTAAAAGGAAACAACACTTTCATGTTACAAAATCTAGAAGGACAATATTCCACATATCCTATTAATGGAAGATTCCTAAAGCATTACATTCAGTACTAAGAAATTGGAATAAATTTTACACCGTCATTGTAAAAGGTCCGGTGTTATTTTACTTTATCAACTGTCAGTTTGATCTTTTACAGCAAAGACTCCAGAGCCCGAGGAGAAGGCACATGGATATGCAATTTCTCTACATTCTATAGGAGAAAGCAGTCCCCAATTGGAGCCGATGTTGTAACATTCTTGTTTTTGATAAGTTAGTTGTTAGATAAAAATACAATAAAAAAATCAAAATGCCATACAAAAAATGATCAGTTAGGATATGGACCAAAAACAAACTGGAAAATAAAAATGCTAGGAATCATTATTATTACAGGTCCATATCAAATAAAATGATAGGATAGTTTCTCTAAAAAAGGAAGGAAAAATTAAAATGTTAGTTAAGCAACAAAAGAAAAATATTTGCTTTATAAAATAAAATTATGGTTGCTAGCTCAAAATTCACCTTTGAAAATGTTCTTTTAATTAATCATACTTAATTTCCTTAATTATTATTTAATTGTTATAATAAAGCTTGATGACCTTATAAATAAGTCATATCATACACTTCTGTCGTATTGGCGGAAGTGAAAAAATGACACATCAGGTGGCAATAACCAACGGGCACTTTTCAACAGTTGTTAGCTCCGCCTGGATCAACGGCAGAGGAAGCCTTCAGCCCCCTTCAGCCATTTCCCATTAATGTGGGGGGGGGGGGGGAGGGGTGGTGGGGGGTGGTCCGAAAATCATTTTTCATGGCTACCATTTTTTTCGACGTGGCGCCTCAACAATGTTTCGGACCCCCAAGGCTCAAAATAACAAACCATTATGCCCCCGCCCCAAAATCCACTACTGGTTTTCTTCCATTCGACTGTTAACTTCTTCCCGCATCATATGTATCTATGATCTCCCGTCCAATCACGAACCTCCACATCACCAATCCATTTTCATTCATCCATTCACAGCCAGCCATGTTAGAATACCGTTGTTATATGCTCCAAAGTCGTTGTTGTGCCTAATTAACCGTTTAAACATCTGTTAAGCATTAATTTGCATCCTTCTACAAATTGATTGCCTATGACTAGATCTAAATAGTTAATTGAGCCCAATTGAACCTGTTAGTGTCAGTCTTTGAAGCCTTCCACCAGTGATCAAACATGCTTTTACAAAGTGGTCTTAGGGTGTCAAAGTCAAATTTTGTCATTTCAATGAGTCTTCAAGTAAAATTTAGTCACTAGGTGTTAGGTCTTGTTGGAAATAATACTGAGAGGGGGGGTGAATCAGTATTATCAAGTCAAATATTCCTTTTTCAAATCCAAATGATATACGCTACTTCAGTTA
>APFE031571520.1:0-18860 GCA_000404065.3 Pinus taeda
CCCCAAACGGGGCCCACAGTTTGGCGTTTCATCTCCTAGGGTTAGGTTTTGGAATGTAAAGGGTTTTTTCATTGTTTCTCAACAATAAATAGGCCTTCGAGCCTCATTGTAACATAGTTCAGAGGCATGTAGCCATCACATTTCTTCTCAGAGATAAGCTACCATCGCCCTAGCTAGTTTATTTCCATTTCTGATTGTAAGCATGTTTTAGTATTTTCCATTAATGAAATGAAGTATTATTTCCGTTGCATCTTTGTGTATATGGTTATCTCTGTAATTTGTTGCGTTCCTATCTAAATCCGGATCAATGCCATGAGATTTCTCCACCTACATCATGAGGAATTTTCTTGTCTCCTAGTCTCTTACGCTTTAACGCAATCCACAGTATGATTTAGGGATCACTATTCCCTAAACCGAGACACCACCCTCTAGGCTTTACCATATATCCCGCCATTCACCGATAAGGATTTGTAGGCCTAATAAAGGGCAACCACCTCTATGATTTATCGCATATCCTACCATTCACCTGTCAAGGATTCCTATGCCCATCGAGGCAATACAAAATCTGGCTTTACCGCAACCCATAGTTTGGTTTAGGGGTTACTAGACCATGTGTTCTATCATTTGGAGATCCACCTCACTTAGCTTCGAATCCATCTGACAATCCAGCTCAACCAAATAATGAGAACCCCATCACACCATGCTTATCTAGAAATGGAAAGGCTAGGCTAAAAACACTGTCACGCCTAGCAAAACCCATGCCATAATAGCAAAGAATCACATGCAATACCATGCATGCCAAATCTACTAAGGAAAACACACATGAAAATAAATACCTGCAAATAATCTCACTATAGATACTTGATTCTGATCTTCCTTGCTTTCTCCTTCCTTCCTCTTGCCTTCTTTTCCTTTCTTAATCCAATGCCAAATTGCTCCAAGAAAACTCTAAGTTCCAAGAGTGAGAGAGAGAGGGAATAATGAGAGAGCTACAAAATTGAACTAACAAAAGGTACCAAATGATCCTCAGAAGTCTTTGTATCAATTAGGCCTCTATTTTCCTCATTTTCCATTATTTTCTTTCAATTTCCTCCTCACATGCAACCTGTGACCTTTCACCTTCATTTTCTCCTAATTTCCATTATTTTTATAAATAAATGTGCCAAAAATGCCATTTTACCTTTTCAAAGCCTTAGCCATTGCCTTTTCCAATTTCCTTAGCCATAATAAACCAATGAACACCCAAACTAGGTTACTTTTCCCAACATTTAGCTTGGAATAAGTGTCCCATCAACCGTGGTTATTATTTTTCCTTTATTAAATTTTATTACATGGAATTTTCACGAGGGCTATTACAAAACCCTCCCCCTTGGGGGACACCATCCTTGGTGTTCAACCACACCTATACCTTAGCAAAAACACTGAAAAAAACATACTGCCCATGGAGCTTTATAACATAGCTCAATGTAGTATTTACAATGATCACCCTCCTAAGAAGCAACCCAACATGACAACATAACAACATGAAAAATATAATGACATGACACACATACCGCTTATTGGAGCTTTATAACATAGCTCATGGTGGTATTTACATCCATATACATATTTACATATATCAAAACATCACCCAAACATATGCCAAAACATATACCAAATATCATACCAAAATTGCTTTGCCTCAACCAACAAACAGTGAAGGATACATACCCCGTATCTGATCCTCCATCTCCCATGTAGCTTCATCGGTCCCAAAGTTCTTCCACTGCACTTTAACCTGCTTGATTGCTCGATTCCAGAGCATGAGCACCTTTTTGTGCAATATACATTGAGGCTCTGGCTGGAATTCTCCATCTGGCTCCACCTACAATACAGACCAGTCAATCACATGATCAACATATTTAACATACTTCTTAAGAAATGACACATGGAAAAAATCGTGGACTGTCACTATCAGATGAAGTGTAGGTTGATAGGCTACTATCCCAATCCTCTCACTGATCCTGAAAGGTTCACATAACTCTGGTGCCAGCTCAGTACATGATCCAATCCGCAAGGAGCTCTTCTTTGGTTGGATGTGCAAGTAGAACTGTTCCCCAACCTAGAACTCCTTGAACAACCTATTCTGATCTGCATAGCTCTTCTGCCTATCCTATGCTGCTTTCAAATTATTCTTGATTACCTACATTTCCTATTCCATTTTCGCCATCATGTCCAGTCCAATCAACACCCTGTTAACCAGATCACTCCAACTAATGGGAGTATTGAAACTCCACCCATAGAATTCCTCAAATAGGCTCATCATGAGTTACTCATGTTACCCATTGTTGTATGAGAACTCTACCAGTGGAAGGTACTCTTCCCACTTTCGTTGTTGATGCATCACGTACATCCTCAACTTGTCCTCCCATATCTTGTTGACCCTCTCAATCTATCCTTATGCCTACGGATCATAAATTGTACTAAAGGCTAACTCTATGCCCAAACCTGCAAACAACTCCTTCCAAAACTTGGAAGTGAACTTTGCATCCATGTATGACATAATCTTCTTTAGGACTCCATGCAATTTTACCACATCTCTAATGAACACCTGTGCTACATCGCTAGCTGAGAATGTAGTCTTTAATGGAATGAAGTGCACAACCTTTGTCAACTTGGCCACAAAAACCATGATGGAATCATGCTATCTCACTGTCCTTGGAAAACCTGTGACAAATTCCATGGAAATGACCTCCCATTTCCACTCTGGAATCACAATCTACTGTAGAAGTACACCTAGATGCCTACTCTCTGCCTTTATCTATTGATAATAAAAACACATAGCCACAAACTTTGCTACATCCTTATTGAGATTTAGCCAATAATAAAACTTTTTCACTGCGGTCAATGTCTTTTGATAGCCTAGGTGACCTGAATATGGTTTCACATGAAACTCCCTCAAGCACACCTTCTTGAGTTCATTGTTGTCTGGAACATATATCTTGTCTGTAAACTTGGCCTATCCATATGTCGAGAGACAATAGTCCACATCCTGTGCATCTGCACATGTACCGATACTTGTATTGTAGGTTTTAACCCCGTACAAAAATTACCTGCATACGAATTCTAAAACACAGAAAAATAAACAATGTGAGAGCATAACACTTTGGCTATCACAGTCTATCCTTATAGTTCCCTGTACTAACCCCATACTTGAACACAATCTTTTCAACCAAACTACTCCCTTGCTTGCATGAGTGGCTGCCATGTATTCTATCTCTGTAGTTGATAGTGCCACTATAGATTGTTTCTTACTCATCCAATTGAATGCACCTCCAAATAGGTTAAACACATACCCACTTGTATATCTTCTTTGATCCAAATCTCTAGCCCAGTCTGCATCAACAAAGCCACAGATATCCAAAAATTTGTCCAATCCTAGTCTTCCTTGGTAGCACAAACCATAATCTTTAGTGCCACACAAATACCTGAAAACCCACTTCACTATTGTCCAATGCTCCTTCCCTGGTTTTGACATAAACCTGCTCAATACTCCCACTGCATGTGCAATGTCTGGTCTACTATAGACCATTGCATACATCAGGCTACTGATTGCACTTGCTATGGAACATGGGACATATCCTCTTACTCTTCTTGTGTCTTGGGACACTGTTCAGTAGATAACTTTACACCTAGAGGCATAGGAACCTTCATCAATTTACTATCTTGCATATTAAACCTCTGCAATATTGTCTCGACATACTTCCTTTGGTTTAACCAGAGCTTCCTCTTTTCCCGATCTCTTTTAATTTCCATGCCCAAAATATAGTTAGCAGCACCAAGATCTTTTATGTCGAATTTAGATGACAATTGGGTCTTCAAATCCTGGATAATTTCTTTGTCATTTCCAACTAGCAATATATCATCCACATATAAGACCAGATAAATAACACGGTCACCAATTAATTTAAAATACACACAGTGATCTGCTTTGTTTCTGGTGAAGCCAAGTCCTTGTATAAATGTATCAAATTTCTAATACCACATCCTTGGTGACTGTTTTAACCCATACAGAGACTTCTTTCACTTGCATACCAGTTCTTTCTTACCCTTCACCGCAAAGCCTTCAGGTTGCTTCATATAGATATCCTCTTCCAGATCCCCATGAAGAAATGTTGTCTTCACATCCATCTGTTCTACCTAAAAATCAAAAGCAGCAGCAACATATAAAAGTAATCTAATAGAAGCTACCTTGGCAACAAGAGAAAAAATATCACCAAAACCAATTCCTGGCACCTAGGAATAACCTTTTTCTCCCAACTGAGCTTTGTATTTCTCCACCTGTTAGAGTCGGTCTTGTCAGTCCTCTGTCAGAGATCAAAACTCTTTCTGCATTTCATTTTTAGGAGTCCCGCTCCATTCACTCAGCTACATTCTGCTAGGGGCATGCCATAATCTGACGAAAGGGTCTTGTCAGCCTTTACCCCTCATGTCTAGCACCTGTTGGCTTAGGTCTTTTGTCAATGTTCACTAAAGTCCATGACAGTCAATGTTCGATCCTTTAATGGACAAGAGTCATTTTCAGTCATCAGGTCTAGGGATTAGTCAACTTGGTCTTCAATCATGTCCAATAAAGCCATGCAGGCCAGGGGGAGGCCCTTACAAAGTTATGATTCAAAGATTTTCATCGTCATGTTGACAAATTACGACTATTCTTCAAAACTCTGTTTTGAAGAAAAGTCAAACAGTGTGTCATTTGTGATAATTTTCAAAAAAGTCTTCGGTTGATTTCTTCAGGCACAGTTATGGTTTCCTTGGCCAAATTCCATGTCATGCAACCCCTGCAAGAAATGCCAAAAATTTCATCATTCTAGCTAAAAATTCAAAGGGAAAAGTGAAATTCAGTGTTGCATTAAATCAGTAAAAAGTGTCAAAACAAAACATTAGCTAAGTGGTTTTTGAAGAGACAAAAATCAAACCCATGACTCCCAATGCCTTTATAAAGGATTCCCACAAGAAACAAAGTCATTGTGAACACCAAGGAAGAGAGAAACATTGCAAAGTGAGTGTGAGAGTGCAAGCACGCATTTGGAGTGAGTTTGGAGTCATTTTCAGGAGCGCGGCGCACACATAGAGGGGCACGGTGCACATAGGGAATGCAGCGCACAGAGTGCTACACCACAGTGTTAATTTAACACGGGCACGGCGCATACACAGATTGCGGCGCACTGGGTTTGCTACACAGCGGACACCCACAAAGGCCCGAAATTGTTCCAAATTTGCCACAAATCATTTGGAATTCCTTCCAATTTCCAAGTAGGGTCTATATCTTGGCTTACTCATCAAATTTTGTGGATAGGATGATGGTTATGGCTGTTTATAATTGTAATAAAAAATGCCTAAACCCTACCACTTGAAAACATCAAAGCCTTTTCTCTAGGGTTGCAAACTTGTGGTGTTGATGCCAAGGCTCCTCCTCCCTTTCATTTTTCCCCTTCTTTCCATTTTTCCCTTTCCCCATATCCCATTTTTCCCTAGTTTCCCTACCCTAAAACATTACTAAACCCATATTCCCTATCCCCTCCACTCATTTGTGAACTATAAAACCCCCAAACCCTACCTTATAAAATCCCCAAACCCTCCTACATATCCCTAAACAAAATTCCCCCCTATAACCCCTAATCCCATCATATTATTCCCCTTCCTAACACTCCCTTTTTGCATTGTTCCCCTTGGTGGCAAATATCACAACAACACCTAGTTTCCTACCATCATCAAAGGGAAACCCAAACATAGTCTACATACAGCAGTCATGGCATCTGAGCATTCATCGGAGTATGAAATGGAAACCCAAAGTGATTCATCCTCAGAAGAACAGGCTCCCCGGAGACATCATAAAAGTGGCAAACATGTTATGGTTGAGCCAACCACCCTCACATAGTTGTAGGCCTGCCCTCTTGCTATGTCATGTTTCCAGCATCTATCATGTTTTGAGTTTTGTCAAAGGGTGGCTAATGTTTGAGTTCATCATGAGTTGGCCCATCTTTTTTTGCTTCACCTACATGGAGATCACTCTATCTTGGTTGGGGTCACCTTCACACTGACACCTGAAACTGTCTCATTAGCAACCAGCATACCAAATGTTGGAGAATAGTGGCACAAGAAACAGAAGGTTGATAGGCAACATTATGAACCTTACATTAAGGCCAGTTTCTTGAGGGAGCTCCAAAGAGTCTTTCCATTCAAATATTTGAAAGATGAATATGCTGACTCATGAAATTGATCATGAAGTATTTCATCTATGAGGGGAGGTTCTCTCGTCTATATGCCTATCACATCAGGTTTCTCATGCACTTTACCAGGGTACGGATGATGAACATCCCATATTTCATTTGCAAGAACATAGAGAGGATGAACACCTTCATGCAGCGCAAGACCCCTCAGCAGCAACTCAACAGTGTTTATCATTTTGCTCTGATCAAGATTTTGGTGGTTCATTAGTTGGGATTGCAGGGCATTACTTGGGATGACTTCATCTCCCGTGACTTCTTCAGCACTTCACAGGTATTATCAGAGGTTGAACAAGGGATAGGTGGTCCTTCTCATCAGTATGAGTGCCATGAGACCACTACTATGCCAGTATTCATCACCTATCAGAGAGGCAGTAGACATTTGTTTGCAGCAGCAAAGCGAGTGTTATCTCCACCCCGGGTGGAAGGGGCCTCGCTTCCGACATCGCAACACAGGTACAGGACAAGGGCAAGAAGCCCATGCATGACGAGGGGCCATTAGGTAAACAAGAGGCTGACTTCATCCTCATTCATGATGATGGTGCAGATGTGGAGAGTGCCAAACTTAGGAGGACCATCCAGGAGCAGAAAATGGAGATCCAAGACTTGCCACTCAATTTGGAGAGGGCTAAGTGGATTATCAGGTATTTGGAGTAGAGGAACAAATAGCTTGAGGACCAGCATGAGATCATGAAGCTGCAAAACATTCGTGAGAATCACCAAGCTGCCCAACATAGGAGGATTGAGCTCACTCCATTAGAGCAAGAGATTAACAATGACCATGAGTCTTGGCTCGAGCATATCAACATCCACCTTGAGAGACTACTAGAGAAGGCCGACAAGGACAAAACCATGTTGAGGCGGATGTTTTATCACTACAGGGCACGGAACATGAGTTCAAAGGCTCGCATAAGGAGTTTGAAGGCGAAATTGAGCAAAGCGACAAAAAGGCAAAAAAGGCAAAAAGAGAAAGATCAGCTTCGAATCTTGGTTGAATCCTCTATGGCCCAGCATAGTACCTATAGAGGATCTCCAGCCCAAATTTCAAAACATTTGGGATAATTTTGGTCACATGACAAATTTTTGGGCACAACACAGGGTTTTTCTCTCAGTGGCGCGGTGCTTAGGATTGGGAGCTCCAAATCACAAATGGCTTGCATTTTTGGATTCAACATGAAAAATCATGCCTGCTGGTGCATGGACAAGAAGTTTGGGCATGTTTTGAGTCCCTGGGAGGTCAAAAACACTCAAAAAATAACCTCTCTACCCCTATTTTGACACACAGGAAGCAGTCTTGGGAGATTGAAGTTTTGGAGGGGCAAATGAGCACCAAATTCAGAAATTCCACTTGGGTTGGAAAGTACACAGGCCAGGCTTTAGTACAAACACACTTGGGCACAATTTGGACTCCAACAGGTACCTCAAAATCACCTCCAAAGTGACATGGCGCATATAGATTTGGGCGCAGCGCATATAGAAAAAAAGGCCAAAATCACTTCCGCTTCGCGACATTTCGATTCGCAACTTTCTCCAAGTGGGCCCGCTCATTTACAATATATTTTTTTCAGCAACTAAGTAAAATTTTAAAGAGTTTGGCTTCTATCCAAGTGAAAAAGGAAGGCGAGCAGTCACCCAAGCCATTTGTCATTTTTGTAATGCTACACCTGTCACTAATGGTTGGCTTTCCACTTCCACTTTGTAATGATTTGTAAAACTCCCCAACTCTTGGTCGTTCTATTTCCCCATGGCATAGTCTATTTATTGTATGTAAACCATTTTCAAAGGTTTGGTTGTAATTTCTGGGAGACTGTGGGAGAGAAACTCAGTTCTTCATTGTATATTTTGACAGAGGATTAATGAAAGGTAGCGGCTCTGTTTCATGAGATTCTTGTGGTGTGAGTGTAGCAAATGTGTTCTCTTTATGTTTCATATGTATTTCGTTATGTTTCACAGTTCATTCATATTCATTTCTAGTGAAATTTTCTAAGTAAGATAAGGTAGAATTCATGTTTAATGCTCTGCTTGTGGGGAAGTTCCACATTTTGTGTTCTTCTTCTGTTGAAAAGGATTCATGTGTTTATGCCCTTTTCACCCTCCTAACAATCTTTCCGTTTTGCATTATTTCAAATTTAATTGCTCGACTTTCCGCCTGTCTTGCCTCACGAAGTAATATGTGCCTTTGTGTTAAATTCTCTACTCATTGTTGCTCGTTGGTCCCAAACATCCCAGAAACCCAGTCATTTATAAAAAATTGTTTCTTGTATCCATATTTATTTACTAGCCTAAAATCGATATTTCACTGCAAGTCATCTCAGACCATATCGTTTTGATTATTCACTAAACGTGACACGGAGAGAGCCCTCTCCTGTTCTGGTAGGGCTAGCTACCAGATTGAGCATGGATTGTGGTTACCCTGAATTTTGCCTTCCTTCAGCCTAAGGCAGATTTAGGTGCTAACATAGTGGCGACTCCGCTGGGGACGAAATTACTTCCCTTATATCTTCATAATTCTAAGCTTCCGGATGATAAGTTTAGGATTTGATAGGCTGAGTGAGTTGGTTGTGTCCTTTGATTTTTCTTAATAGCATGCTAGCTTCTAGAATATATACCAGAGCTAATCCAGATCCAGATCCTCAACACATCTACGAAAATCCCAATTTGATTCCAAGAATTCGTCGTCAAGAAAGCTCTATATCTCCTGTGTTCAAATACGATTCATGTCCTGACATTTTTGAATATATTGAAGAGCTAGATTTTGATGAGCAGTTTGAAATATCATTGTTCAAGACCAAATCCGAAAGGGCGGTTGACTCTACTGTCCCCAATCCACAGTTTCTTGTAGACTTGGAGACTGAAAGGGCTAACCAGTCAATTGATCATTACATTTTGGCACAGATTCAAACTCCAATTGCTAGCCCCCTACAAACTGCCCACACTCCTCCAACACCTCCAAGGCCAAACCCACCAAGAGTGATGGCTGCTCATTTTGGACCTCTTGTCCTGCCTCAAGTTTTAGATGATATGCCCGCCGATTATCAAAGAAAAATCTCGTTTTTTGATGGCACTCCTAACAGCATTACTGCTCAGCAACATGTGGACAGAATGGCAGATTTCTATGAACTTCATGAGATCAATGTAGAGAATGTGGCAATGAGACTCTTTGTATAGACATTTGCAGGTGAAATGAGCAAATGGTTCAGAGGTTTTCCAGTTGCACGTATCGCTACCTTGTCCGACCTACAAAGACAAATTTTAAACAGCTACTAATCCTAAATTGGTAAAACTGTCTAAAGCATTGCCACAAAAGATCAAAGACAAATATATTAGTTTGTTGTCTTCATTTGCAAATGTGTTTGCTTGGGACTACTCTGACTTAAAGACATATGATACCAATATAATTCAGCACACTATACCCATTAAGCCCAATCAGAAACCTTTCAGACAGAAGTTGAGAAGGCTAAACCCAAAGTTGTTTCCATCAATTGAAAATGAGATAAACAGGTTGTACAAATCAGGGATCATTGTCCCCATCAGATTTTCAGATTGGATCTCTAATTTGGTGCTCGTACGAAAGAATACCGGTGAGATTCGCTTATGCATTGATTTTAGAAATCTCAATAAAGTTTTATTGAAAGATAACTATCCACTGCCCAAAATGGACCATATACTTCAGCGAGTAGTGGGAGCACCTCGTATGTCCCTACTTGATGGTTATTCTGGATATAACCAAGTTTTTATCCATGAAGATGACCAAGACAAGACAGCATTCACCACTCCATGGGGAGCTTTTCATTACGCTAAAATGCCTTTCGGTTTGAAGAACACGGGTGCCACATTTCAGCATGCAATGGACTTGGCTTTTGCAAATGAGAAGGATGTCTTTTTGGTTGTGTACCTGGATGATTTGACGGTGTTTTCCAAATCTGATGAAGAACACATGTACCATCTAAAAACTGTCTTTCAAAAGTGCAAAAAATATGGCTTGTCAATGAATCCAAAAAAGAGCTTGTTTGTCATGGAGGAAGGCAAACTACTCAAGCACATTATCTCAAAATATGGCATTCCTATTGACCCAACACGTGTACAAGCAATTTCGATCTGCCCCAGAATAAGAAAGAGATTCAATCTTTCAATGGTAAAATGAATTTTCTACGCCGCTTTGTACCTAATCTTATTGAGCACCTAAGAGAGATTACAAACATGCTTAAGAAGCACAGCCAAGTGAAATGGATGGAGGAGGCCATAAAATCTTTCAATTTAGTCAAATTGGCTCTTTCTTAAGCTCTAGTTCTAGTCAGCCCGGACTACACTCAGGATTTCATATTGTTTTCATTTGCTTCGGAGCATACTATGGTAGCGGTGTTATTGCAGAAAAGAGATGATCATGAAAGACCCATTGCATTCTTCAGTAGAGCTATAAGAGATGCAGCCTTAAAATACAACATCATTGAGAAGCAAGCCCTTGCACTTGTGAAAGCATTGAAAGATTTTCGGGTGTATATTCTGCATTCTCATATTTTGGCTTATGTTCCTAACGTTGTTGTCAAAGATGTTTTAGTGCAGACAGGTCCAGAAGGAAGACGAGGCAAGTGGATTGCAACTTTGTTGGAATATGATGTGGAAATAAAGCCCACGAAGCTGGTTAAAGGACAGGGATTGGAAAAGTTAATGGCCGAGTCAAACTTGCACGCCTTAGATATAAATCTGATCACTGCTATGTCCGATGAGAATGAGGAAGGATCGTCAATTCAGGTATCTGAAATGTTTTCTCTTTCTTTGTGGTATTTAGATATCATATATGTGCTTAAAAATTTGTCACCACCGCCCGGCATGACTAGAAACAAAGCGAGAACACTCAAATTGAAGGCTACCAAGTTTTGCATTCTAAATTTTGTACTTTATTGGAAAGACCCCAGTGGTGTTCTATTAAATTTCTTGGTGGAAAAGGAAGCAAAGAAGGTCATGGAGGATTTCCACAGAGGAGAATGTGGTGGTCACCTTTTTTTGAAATCAACAACAAATAAAATTCTGAGAGCGGGATACTATTGGCCGACATTGTTTGCTGATGTATATAAGATGGTCAAGAGATGTCATAAGTGTCAGATTTTCGAAGGAAGGCAGAAGTTACAGCCTTTACCACTCAAGCCCATTGAAGTGAGTGCCCCTTTTCAGCAATGGGGGTTGGATTTCATTGGTGAAATTCATCCCGCTTCTTCCGGACAGCATAGATGGATCCTCACAGCGACAGATTATTTCACAAAATGGATCGAGGAAATTCCCACCAAACAAGCTACAGATGCAGTAATTATTTCATTCCTTGAAAATAACATCTTGTCTCGCTTTGGTTGCCCGAATAAGTTAATCATTGGTAATGCAGTAGCTTTCAAATCAAAAAGAATGATAGAGTTTTTTCATAAATATCACATCATTTTGGGTCACTCAACTGCCTATCATCTGCAAGGCAATGGATTGGTGGAATCTTCTAACAAATCATTGGTCAACATCATCAAGAAGCTGCTGGAAATAAACAAGAAGAGTTGGCACAAGAGGTTTCTCAATGCACTTTGGGCAGATTGGGTCAGTCAGAAGAAATCCATTGGTACGTCACCTTTTGAGCTTGTTTATTGAGTTGATACAATGTTTCCTACCTCTCTCACAGCCCTGGTAGTCAAACTTCTTCAGGAGGCCGGCAGTGAAGATGATCCTATGCAGAGAAGGTTGAGTCAAATGGTCCACTTGCAGCAAACCAGAAAAGAAGTCTTCCATAAAACATCCAAGTTGCAGGAGAAGATTAAGAAAATTTATGACAGAAAAGCAAAGGCAAACAAATTTCAGTTGGATGATGTGGTGCTAAAGTGGGATGCAAGGAATGAGGAAAAAGGTAAGCACGGTAAGTTCGACAATCTTTGGAAAGGTCCTTTCAAGATTGCAGCATATCGAGGTCAGAATGCCTTTCTTCTGAAGGAAATGAACGGGGATGATTGTCCAGGAGGGCCGATCAATGGTAAAGCTGCTCAAGCGATACCATTTCTGAGTTATTGGCGCTACTTCCACTATCATTGTAAATACCATTTTATTTCAGTTTGGTTTGAGTTTGTCAACTTAGTCTTCAAGTCATTTCAATATCAAATTTGAGTCAGTTTGTTGGTCATTTTAGTTTCATAAATGAGTCAGAGTCTTGTGTTGTTTGTCGAAATAATGACTCCATAGCCCAATGGACGAAGGCACTGTCTAGCTCTTCCAGATATTTTTTGTTCTTGGCACCTCCAAGGAGCTACCATCCCCCATTGGAGCCAATGTTAGATTCAGTCTTGTCAGTCCTCCATCAGAGATCAAAACTCTTTCTGCATTTCATTTTTAGTAGTCCCGCTCCATTCACTCAGCTGCATTCCGCTAGGGGCATGCCATAATCTGACGGAAGGGTCTTGTCAGTCATTACCCCTCATGTCTGGCACATGTTGGCTTAGGTCTTTTATCAATGTTCACTAAAGTCCATGACAGTCAATGTTCGATCCTTTAATGGAAAAGAGTCATTTTCAGTCATTAAGTCTAGGGATTAGTCAATTTGGTCTTCAATCATGTCCAATAAAGCCATGCAGGCCTGGGGGAGACCCTTACAAAGTTATGATTCAAATATTTTCATCTTCATGTTGATAGATTACGACTGTTCTTCAAAACTATGTTTTGAAGAAAAGTCAAACAGTGTGTCATTTGTGATAATTTTCAAAAAATTCTTCAGTTGATTTCTTCAGGCACAGTTATTGTTTCCTTGGCCAAATGCCATGTCATGCGACCCCTGCAAGAAATGCCAAAAATTTCATCATTCTACATAAAAATTCAAAGGGAAAATTGAAATTCAGTGTTGCATTAAATCAGTGAAAAGTGTCAAAACAAAACATTAGCTAAGTGGGTTTTAAGACACAAAAATCAAACCCATGACTCCCAATGCCTTTATAAAGGATTCCCACAAGAAATAAAGTCATTGTGAACACCAAGGAAGATAGAAACATTACAAAGTGAGTGTGAGAGTGCAAGCACGCGTTTGGAGTGAGTTTGGAGTCGTTTTCAGGAGCGCAGCACACACACAGAGGGGCGCGGCTCACATAGGGAGCGCGGCACACAGAGCACTACACCACAGTGTTAATTTAACATGGGCGCAGCGCACACACAGAGCGCGGTGCACTGGGTTTGCTGTGTGGCGCGCACCCACAAAGGCCCGAAATTGTTCCAAATTTTCCACAAATCATTTGGAATTCCTTCCAATTTCCAGGTAGGGTCTATATCTTGGCTTGCTCATCAAATTTTGTGGATAGGATGATGGTTATGGCCGTTTATAATTGCAATAAAAAATGCCTAAACCCTACCACTTGAAAACATCAAAGCCTTTGCTCTAGGGTTGCAAACTTGTGGTGTTGATTCCAAGGCTCCTCCTCCCTTTCATTTTTCCCCTTGTTTCCATTTTTCTTTTTCCCCCTATCCCATTTTTCCCTAGTTTCCCTACCCTAAAACATTACTAAACCCATATACCCTATCCCCTCCACTCATTTGTCAACTATAAAACCCCAAAACCCTACCTTATAAAATCCCCAAACCCTCCTACATATCCCTAAACAAAATTTCCCCCCATAACCCCTAATCCCATCATATTATTCCCCTTCCTAACACTCCCTTTTTTCATTGTTCCCCTTGGTGGCAGATATCACAACAACACCTAGTTTCCTACCATCATCAAAGGGCAATACAAACATAGTCTACATACAGCAGTCATGGCATTTGAGCATTAATTTGAGTATGAAATGGAAACCCAAAGTGATTCATCCCCAGAAGAAAGAGCTCCCTGGAGACATCATAAAAGTGGAAAACATGTTAGGGATGAGCCAACCACCCTCACAGAATTACAGGCCTGCCCTCTTGCTATGTCATGTTTCCAGCATCTATCATGTTTTGAGTTTTGTCAAAGGGTGGCTAATGTTCGAGTTCATCATGAGTTGGCCCATCTTTTTGTGCTTCACCTACATGGAGATCACTCTATCTAGGTAGGGGTCACCTTCACACTGACACCCGAAACTGTCTCATTAGCAACCAGCATACCAAATGTTGGAGAATAGTGGCACAAGAAACAGAAGGTTGATAGGTAGCATTATGACCCTTACATTAAGGCCAGTTTCTTGAGGCAGCTCCAAAGAGTCTTTCCATTCAGATATTTGAAAGATGAATATGCTCCACTCATGAAATTGATCATGAAGTATTTCCGCTATGAGGGGAGGTTCTCTCGTCTATATGCCTATCACATCAGGTTGCTCATGCACTTTACCAGGGTACGGATGATGAACATCCCATATTTCATTTGTAGGAACATAAAGAGGATGAACACCTTCACGCAGCACAAGACCCCTCAGCGGCAACTCAACAATGTTTATCATTTTGCTCTGATCAAGATTTTTGTGGTTCATCAGTTTGGATTGCAGGGCATTACTTGGGATGACTTCATCTCCCGTGACTTCTTCAGCACTTCACAGGTATTATCAGAGGTTAAAAAGGAGATAGGTGGTCCTTCTCATCAGTATGAGCACCATGAGACCACTACTATGCTAGTATTCATCACCTATCAGATAGGTAGTAGACATTTGTTTGCAGCAGCAAAGCGAGTGTTATCTCCACCTGGGGTGGAAGGGACCTCGCTTCCGACATCAGCAACTCAGGTACAGGACAAGGGAAGGAAGCCCATGTATGACGAGGGGCCATCAAGTGAACAAGAGGTCAACTTCATCCTCATTCATGATGATGATGCAGATGTGGAGAGTGCCAAACTTAGGAGGACAATCCAGGAGCAAAAAACGGAGATCCAAGACTTGTCACTCACTTTGGAGAGGGCTAAGTGGATTATCAGGTATTTGGAGCAGAGGAACAAACAACTTGAGGACTAGCATGAGATCATGGAGCTGCAAAACATCCGTGAGAATCGTCAAGCTGCCCAGCATAGGAGGATTGAGCTCACTCCATTAGAGCAAGAGATTAACAATGACTGAGTCTTGGCTTGAGCATATCAACATCCACCTTGAGAATGCTAGAGAAGGCCGACAACGACAAAACCATGTTGAGGTGGATGGTTTATCACTACAGGGCACGGAACATGAGTTCAAAAGCTCGGATAAGGAGTTTGAAGGTGAAATTGAGCAAAGCGACAAAAAGGCAAAAAAGGCAAAAAGAGAAAGATCGGCTTTGAATCTTGGCTGAAGCCTTTGTGGCCCAGTATAGTACCTCATAGAGGATCTCCAGCCCAAATTGCAAAACATTTGGGTCAATTTTGGTCACATGACAAATTTTTGGACACAACACAGGGTTTTTCTCCCAGTGGCACGGCGCTCAAGATTGGGAGCTCCAAATCACAAATGGCTTGCATTTTTGGATTCAGTATGAAAAATCATGCTTGCTAGTGCATGGACAAGTAGTTTGGGCATGTTTTGAGTCCCCAGGAGTTCAAAAACACTCAAAAAATGACCTCTCTACCCCTATTTTGACACAAAGGAAGAAGTCTTGGGAGATTGAAGTTTTGGAGGGGAAAATGAGCACCAAATTCAGAAATTCCACTTGGGTTGGAAAGTAGATAGGCTAGGCTTTAGCACAAGAACACTTGGGAACATATAGATTTGGGCGCGGTGCATATAGACAAAAAGGCCAAAATCACTTCTGCTTCGCGACATTTCGATTCGCGACTTTCTCCAAGTGGGCCCACTCATTTACACTATATTTTTTTCGGAAACTAAGGCAAATTTTAAAGAGTTTGGCTTCTATCCAAGTGACAAAGGAAGGTGAACAGTCACCCAAGCCATTTGTCATTTTTGTAATGTTGCACCTGTCACTAATGGTTGGCTTTCCACTTCCACTTTGTAATGATTTGAGAAACTCCCCAACTCTTGGTCTTTCTATTTCCCCATTGCATAGTCTATTTATTGTATGCAAACCATTTGCAAAGGGTTGGTTGTAATTTCTGGGAGACTGTGGGAGAGAAACTCAGTTCTTCATTGTATATTTTGACAGAGGATTAATGAAAGGCAGCGGCTCTATTTCATGAGATTCTTGTGGTGTGAGTGTAGCAAATGTGTTCTCTTTATGTTTCATATGTATTTCGTTATGTTTCACAGTTCATTTGTATTCATTTCCAGTGAAATTTTCTAAGTAAGATAAGGTAGAATTCATGTTTAATGCTCTGCCTGTGGGAAAGTTTCACATTCTGTGTTCTTCTTCTGTTGAAAAGGATTGATGTGTTTATGCCCTTTTCACCCTCCTAAACAATCTTTCCATTCTGCATTATTTCAAATTTAATTTCTAGACTTTCCGCCTATCTTGCCTCACGAAGTAATCTGTGCCTTTGTGTTAAATTCTCTGCTCATTGCTGCTCGTTGGTCCCATACATCCCAGAAACTCAGTAATTTATAAAAAATTGTTTCTTGTATCCATATTTATTTACTAGCCTAAAATCGATATTTCACTGCAAGTCAGCTCAGACCATATCATTTTTATTATTCACTGAGCGTGACACGAAGAGAGCCCTCTCCTATTCTGGTAGGGCTAGCTATCAGACTAAGCGTGGTTTGTGGTTACCCTAAATTTTTCCTTCCTTCAGCCTAAGGCAGATTTAGGTGCTAAACACCACCTTTCCTTCTACATTTGTCTTCTTCTTGAACACCCATTTGCTACCAATGGGTTTCCTTCCAGCCGGCAACTCCAATACATACCAAGCCTCATTTTTGTGCGAAGATGCCATTTCATCAACCATGGCCTCTTTTAAGAGTTCGCCATCCTTTGAATCTACTGCTTCCTTCATAGTTTTGGGATCATCATCAGTAACAGATAAAGCAAAATTTGAACAGAAAGCAAATGGACTATACCTTTGCAGCTACCTTCTTTCTCGAACTGATCTTCTCACACTCTGAATTTGTGGCTCTTCATCTTTTGATTCCTCCTCTGCTATAGAGTCTGATTCTTCCTCCTTAAGCTCAAACTCTATCTTCTTAGGTTCCTTTGGTTGGACTTCATTCGTGTATATCATGCATTCCTTACTTCATACCTCTCTGAACACCACATCTTGGTTGTTAACACAACCTCCTTGCGTTCACGGGCTCAACAGCTTAAACCCTTTATGAATTTCTCTTAGAACCTAATATAAGATGTACTTTTCGATGTTACAATTTCCATCACTTGGTCTCGGTTCCTCCTTTGAACATGTTTACATATGCATCACATCCAAATACCCTCAAATGTGAAAGAGAGGGTTTCTTACCAGTCCATACCTCTTGTGGAGTCTTATCATCCAATGCTGATGAAGGTGATATGTTGATCAGGTAACATGTTGTATGCACCACCTCTGGCTAGAATTATTGTCCTAGCCTGGCACCACTGAGCATGCTTCTTGCCCTTTCCATCAACGTCTTGTTCATTCTTTATGCAACTCCATTTTGCTGAGGTGTATATGGAGTAGTCTTTTCAAGTGCTATACCACACTTCTTACAGAATTCTTCAAATTCCTTATTGCAAAACTCTCCACCGTTATCTGTCCTCAGCACCTTTATCTTCTTCTCTATCTTGTTTTCCACCAGAGCCTTAAATTCTTTAAACTTGTCAAAGACTTCAAACTTCTTCTTAAGGAAATATATCCATGTATTCCTTGAGAAGTCACCTATAAATGATAAATAGTACATAGACTTACCCAGTGATGGAACCTTCACAGGTCCAAACACATCATTGTGCACAAGCTCTAATATCTGTTTCACCCCTTACCACCAGAGGGGAAACTCACCCAATTCTACTTCCCATATACACAATTTTCACAGAAATCAAAATCCAAAGAGCTATTACTCATACCTTCTACCATAGCTTTACCACGAAGTATTCGAAGGCCCTTCTCTCCAATATGTCCAAGCCTTTGATGCCACAGCATGGTCTTCTCTCCAGAGACCACTAGATTTTCTTCTCCAATTTCAGGAACCACGAAAATGTTGCACCCATCAACAATAGTGTTACCTTACAGCTTGTACAGAGTTCCAATTTGAACTCCCCGCATCAATACTAGTGCCCCCCAAACCATCTTGCAGGTATCCTTCTCGAACATTGTTTTTACACCTACATCATCCAGCTTGCTTACGGAAATCAGATTTCTGGCCAATGCAGGAATATGCAGAACACCTGGAAGTGTTATGACCCTTCCACCTTTCAACTTCAACTGTACTTTTCCGCGACCAACAATTATAGCCTTCCTGTCATCCCCCAAAAAGACATCACCACCATCATATTTATCATACTTGCAGAACCACTCTCTATGGGGAGTGAAGTGAAAGGATGCACCTGAGTCAATCAACCATGCCTCATGATCTACATGTGTACTTGAAGAAGCCAAGTAAACATCACCACCTTCATCTGAGGTGGTTTTCGCCTTTGCAAAAGGAGCATCATAAGATCCTTTTCCTTTGTCAGGAGCTTTAGATTTACAATCCCTTTTGTAGTGCCCTTCCTTTCCGCATTTCCAGCACACCACCTTTACAAGTTTTCCTGGAGATTTAGATCTCCCTCTAGATTTAGATCTCCCACTTT
>APFE031571520.1:20698-31645 GCA_000404065.3 Pinus taeda
ACCCCCTAGTTAACTAGATGGGCTAGTCGTGGAAAGAATATAACACAACCCAACATTTCAAGCAACTTAATTTGAGCTTCCCTCAAGGGAATACTCAAGTCTTAGTCCATATAAACCCATGCTTCTATCTCTGAAGAATTGGTACTGCAAATTCGGTCCTCCTGCAACAACAACTTCAAACTTTATGCTCTACTGTAAATCCTGCTTTGATACCATGTAGAACTTATTCTGTAGATTTGAAAATACTCATGAAATTTACTAAAACACAAGACTCAAATCTACTCTACTATTTTGTGGAATTCAATTCGTGATCAAGAACACAAATCATAAACATGCAAGAAAAAACATTACAAGTAAAACACATGCAATCAAATATAAGTTGTACAACAAATTATTGAACAAATTACACTTTGCTCATAAATCTCCAATTACCTCATCTATTTTCCAAGATCATATATAACTCATTTGACATTCGTGTCAAAGTTGTTTGGGAAAGATATAGGTAGAACATATTGTAACAAAAATAATGATCGATCATTATTTATTCCAAAATTAGTAAATATATATATATAGAATAAGATGTTTCACTAATGGACAAAAATATACACAAAATAATTACCTTAATGAACATATGTCAATCATGAGCTTTTAGCCCACCTAATTCACCTTTCTTTGTTAGGATATTCTTTATGTTTGAATAAAATCCAGTTGGAAAGTTTGTTTTTTCAATAACCTCTTTAACATCCTTTCTTTGTTGCTCTGTTAATAACCATCAAAGGTAACTCATATGTAGGTCATATCCATCGCTATTTGAATGAATCACACTTTTCATTGCATGATTGGCCTCCTTAATTTCATTACAAATATTGAAAATTTATTCTTTATCTCTCCTTCCATCTAAGATTCGCCATAAGGTCATTGTTCCATTCTTCCTTATGTGCATTGTATCAAACAAATGAACAATTTATAGGTTCTCATAGTAGGGGAGTCTATTGAATTTCTTGGGATAATTTTTCATTCCTCATGAAAGTTCCCTCTATTAGTGCCTTGTTGAACTACAAGATGAATCATAGTTAAAGATATTATAACAAAAATACCTGTCAATTAGTACAGTGAAGAAAATGCAATAAAAATATAAAATAATCCAAACATATCATGTATATTGAAACATAGACGATTTGATCAAAAATCTTGAGAGACTCTATTATATTACAACTTCCATGCACAAGGTGTCATTCTCTGTGGTGTTAATCTAGACTCTTCTTTTCCATTGAAAATATGTTTTTCGATACTTCGGTACCTATGGTTCTTAAAAAGGAAGTTCCTATACTCATCAAACACCTCATTTCCTAAGCTTCTTGAACAATAAGATTTCATCTTAGGACCACAAATTGGACAAGCAAATTTACCCTTTGTTTTAAGACCTATAGGAGATGGAATAATTTTTATATCAATTATTTTAGGTATGTACAATGAAGGGACTATTTTAAAAACATACATGAAATGAACTTCATAAAATTAAACATTGTTAAAGTGTAATGTAACGTTATAACATACCATCGAAATGTGTTAGCCCTCAGGCATCATGAATTTTCCATATAATCATTACATGGAATTAATTCCCTTTTTTCATCTATTGGTATAGATATATCATACATAGTGACATTGTTCCATAATTCCACTAACTCATATATAAGAGGCTCGATATATGAATTCATATCTTTGACCTGGTAATTACCTAATTGATTGAAAATACAGTACGTAATTACTACATATATGAGTAAATAAATAATAAAAAAGAATATGACATAACTATAAGATATAATTGAACATATATGAGTAACCAAAAAAATATAAGACATAATTATGGTACAAACAAGACAAATGAGATGTTATTGTGCTAAAAAAAATTATTCTAAACAAATTAATGCTTGGAACAATCATTGTCAACATTATGTGCTCCCTCTTTATTGACATCCACAGAGGAATGTTATTGCTGATAACAAAAATAGGCCACATCGAGTAAGTATATCTGAGCTCTCCAAATGGATTGACATTGTTAGTTGTTAATTAAAGCCTAAGATTACGAGGTTCTTCTTTAAACTTTGGCTACCTTTCCTCTTATTGACGGTGCTGGGAATTCTTCAACCGACGGGATCTCCCCAATATGAAGTCCCAATCAGACCTCACATCATTTGGTGTAGGAGTCCCATATGGTATAAAGACCCAGTTTCCAAGTCCTTAAATATTTTCCTTGGCTCTAGTTGTCAGCATAGGAGACTAATGCAATGGTGTCTTCGAAAAAGCAAGGGAGGTGTTCCTGGTGAGTGTGTAGTTGCAATTGTGTCAAGGTTCTTCTACTGCAAAGGGGAGAGGAAAGTGAGATTCTAAGTGAGAGGTAATAGTACCACCCAGGAAGAGACACACATGAACTAGAAGGCTTTTTCTAACATCCAATAGAATAGTCCACAACAAGGGTGATGGTCATTACAACCAACAAACAAGGAAAGTTTTGTCTAATATCCCATGGAATAGTCCACAAGGATGGGATAGCAATAACAACCATTGCAACACATTCTCAATAAGATAAGCACTAAAAGAACTGAAATAGTTCAACTATCTTAGCACATGTGAAAGAAAACATGAAATACAAACGTCGACAAAATAGTCTTACAAACATTCATATTCCATGCATGAATAAGATGATTGCCTTAAAAGGCTTCTATTATTAAGCAAAAATTCCAAGGCACATGTTTACAATGTACATCACTAGCCCCAATAATGGGACATTGGAGCCACTCCTTGCTCCTCAAAGAGCTAGCTGATATCTCTAATGCCTTGCAGGAGGAACCAAGGTGAAAATTCCTTTGCTCATTCAATGAGGAGGTATATATAACCAAGGGGTGATGCTTCCCCTTTGTGACTCTTTGACTACCCTCATGATTTTTCAACTTCTTACAAATTTTAAACTTACATGACTCTCCATATTCATGTGTGTCCTTTGGACTTCCACTTTAGAATACATTTGAGTATAAAATACATGGTCCAGAATTGTGATGTGGCATATGACCACTCATGACATGACACTGCTGATATGTATTGCTTGGGGATGTGGCTTGGTGATGCAAAATCTCTAATGCCTTGTGGGAGGAGCCAAGGTGAAAAGTCCTTTGCTCATAACCAAGGGGTGATGCTTCCCCTTTGTGACTCTTTGACTACCCTCATGATTGTTCAACTTCTTGTGACTTTTCAACTTACATGACTCTCCATATTCATGTGTCCTTTGGACTTCCACTTTACAATACATTTGAATATAAAATACATGGCCCACAATAGTGATGTGGCATATGACCATTCATGACATGACACTACTGAGATGGACTGCTTGGTGATGTGGCTTGGTGATGTGGAGTCTTCAGCGATCTTTAGTCGTAGGTGGTAGTTGCAAAATTGTGTCCCTTTTCTTTGCTTTGATTTATGAGTTTGCATGTTTCTGCTGCAAAGATGTATTTATACATGCTCCCCTTCTACATCTCCTTCTTTATCATCCTATCATGGTGTAAGAGGGTACCTACATCTGCAACTCACTCATGACAAGATGACATCAATCATAAAACCCCAGCCTATGATATAGCATTTGGATTCATAATTTGATTCAAGACTGGGTGACTGATCAAGAGAGAAGGCCTAGTGACTGCACAATTCAAGGGTTAAGCTTGATCATTGAAACTATGCAGTGTGCAGCTCAAGCTAGACTCAGGGAAATTTCTGAACAATCCTCACTGAGGGAAAAAATGGCATGGTGAAAACTCAGTGAGAAATTTGCGCAATGACCACTAAGGGAAAAAATTGTGTAGTGACCACTAAGGGAAAAATTTGTCTAGTGCCCACTGAGGGAAAATTTATGCGGTGCCCACTGAGGGAAAAATTTCTGCAATGACCACTGATGGAGAAATTTACGCAGTGCCCACTGAGGGAGAAATTTGTACAGTGACCACTTTAGTGAAAATTTTCACAGTTACCACTGAGGGAAAAATTTATGCAGTGGAAAAATATGCGCAATGCCCACTGAGGCAGAAATTTGCATGATGGCCACTAAGGGAAAATTTTGTGCAGTGGCCACTGAGGGAAAATTTTGTGCAATGGCCACTGAGGGAAAATATTGTGCAGTTCAAGTGGGTAATGGAAGTTGTGAGATGGGGCCCTAGGAGGAAAAATAGTGCAGTTTCGGGAGGCAAGGTGGATTGGGCACCAGAGAGGCCTGAAGGAAAGATTTGCACAGTTTCTGAAGGCAATGAGCTCCGACTAAGGGAAGGGCATTGGAAGAAGCATCTATGTGGTTTTGGAGGCCAAGGGAGGCTAGGATCTATGTGCATTGCATAGTTCTAGAAGGAAAGTGAAAATCTTGAGTGTTGAAGGTGAAAAGTGTGCAATTCAAGGTAGACTAGGAGGCACAACTGTGCAATTATGAAGGTCAAGGGAGGCTACTAGACTTTGGAATTGTGCAAAACAATATTCCTAGAGGAAAGTGACTATGCACTGCGCAGTTCCTGGTAGTAGGGTCACATCCAAGAGGGTTGAGACTATGCAGTGCACAGCTTAGTCAAGGCCTGGTAAAATTAAGTTTCCTGGTCGGGAATAGTTTCCGAAATTCACTAAGTGCGAGAAGGGATATGGACTTGTGATGAACTTGAACTGTGATCACTCACTTAGCATAATTTGAAGACACAAAAACATAGATCATTGGAACAAACAAATAATGCATTCCCCTATATGTGACTGCCTCATGAAAAGATCTGAAAAGTGCGACACTTAAGATAGACTTTGGGATGACCATGACGACACTTGCGTGACAACGCTCAAGACTTTGTGCATCAATGCGACAAATGTTTACATGGTTAGGAAAACTCATATACACAAATAAAAATCTTCGAAACCACAATAAAAATTCTCACAAACATTATACAATAGACAAACACGCCAAAATATGACAGTTAATCCAACAAGCAAAAGGGGCCAAAGAACTTCAAGAAATCTCTTGGAATGAGCTTGATTGTTTGCAATAATCAAGGAAAGACCAAGGAAAGCTATGAAATTTGAGTGCAAGCCAAAATTTTGGAGGGTGTTGCAGAAGCTACAACATTTGATGACACATTGGTTGAACTATAGCTTCTCTATCTTGGTTAGTTTCTTAAGTGTAGGGCCTTAGTTCCTTAGGGAGTATCGATTCATCATGCATATCACTTTGGTCTTCCCACTTATCCCATGGGAATACATGGTCCCCTCTATACCTTCTTAGTTGATCACAACATAAGATTCATCATAATCATAATGTTTCAAGTTGGGAAGGGTAATTTAGCTCACGAGCTTAATATTTTCAAAGTATAGTTTTTCATCTCTGGTGTTGCTCTAGTACCAACAGGCCTGGACAGTACGCCGATGGAGTCACGCAAGAACATAAACATTTCTCTACTACCAGTGAGGCTGGATAGAACCCCGGTGGAGTTGCTTGCTTCACCTCTCTGTGTAGGAATCCTTTCTATTATTTTACCTTTATTTATTTATTTAAAGAGAATTGTGCATCAGCACTTATTTATTTTGGGGTGGAAGAGGGATCCCAACTTATTGAGAGCATAAGAGGTTGTTCCTTCAGAAAAGCATATAGAGACCTCTGATTTAGGTTTTCTCATTTATATTTTCCCCTTCTTGGTTTCTACTAATAGGGTAAGCTTGAGAACACCAGTAAAAAAATCTAGTATAGGCATGAGGTTCTCAAACTAGACGTGGGTTCATGGTTGGACCAAAAATCTCCTATTGGACAGATTGTATTTTCTGTCAGAACTTCATCGGTGAAAATATGTAACCAACACAAGGAAGACGAATAGAAGGCTAGCCAAATGTTGAAGTTTCACAAGACTCTTTATAGTTTAGCCACACACATACTAAGAAACCAAAATAGGTCTAGGCACAACACTTATTCGCATGACGAAAAGCAAAGGAGAAACTCAACAAGAAAGAAAACACACAAGGAAACAAAATGGCTAAAGCAAACATGATGTAGAACTAAAATAAGGAAACAAGGACGGACTACAGGGAAAGAGTGCATAGTGAGTGAAAGATAGGGAAAACTAGGATGCAGCTAATCCTACTCCTAACCTAACACCTAGAAGGTCGGGGTCACATATAATGAAATTTCCAGTGAAGCCACCATAGTTGTTCCCAACTTGCATTCAACACAGATACAAATAGTTAAAACAAATATAAATAAATGTGCAACAGAAAAGATAAGAACTTGAATAACTTGCACAAGAAAAGGAGGTTTTTTACGTGGGCAAAAAGATATGTCACAACCGCTACTTTCATCCAATATACATTCTTACCTTTCCAATGAATACAATCTTTCAAAAAACCTTGGAAGCTTCTCGCTGATGAGTCCCCATCTACACTTAACTCTTTAGCAAGTGTGAGAAAATATCAAAAATTGTTGTTCATGACATACTTTCCAAGTAAGATTGCTCCAATCATTCAATGATTGGATCGTACAATCCATGACAACCCTCTTGAAATATTTGAAAATACGAGTTTTCAATTATAAGCATGGGATTATTCTAAGAATATTGTAGGGGAAAATACATCTTATCATTTAGAATAGTCATGTCGAGACAGTGAGGACCTAACATAACTATCAACGAAGGTTGCAGTGTTTCAACTACCTGGCGCAAATCTAAACAATGAAATATTGAACGATGAAGGTCGAGAGATGTAAAACCGCTATCCTTGGATGTGCTGATGGGAAAATGATAAGTTGAATGAAAATCATCAAGGACAAAAGGAATCTTAGATGTGTTGATTGAAGCATCATATTCCCAGTTTGCGATCAAAAAAGATAAATCAATTTGAATAGTTTCTTGATTAGAATAATTTTCTTCACGTGATTAATGTGATAGTCCATTTCTTCATAATTGGTGACACAGTGTACTAGTATCAAAATCATTGGGAGAATTGGGAAGGGAGGCTAGTACAACAGGCACATGACACTGGTCAATATGGACTGAACAAAAGGATATTGATCTCACAATAACTCATCCATACATTCGCACTCAAGAGGGTTTTAGGTGCAATGAAGGACAAGATTCAAGATATGATATTCACAAGGAAAGTTGGGAGTTTCTCATTATGAAATACATACGATAGATTTGATTCCTTCGACCAAATATGGCACTTGGAATGATTAACTTCCACGAGAGGTACACATTCCAAACCCGAGTTTGCTTCAAGATACTTGCATGAAGACGAATGAACCGAGAAAAAATTCTTGAGTCTAGTCAAAAGTAAAATCTCGAGCATTTGAAATATTACATTTGAAATACCAAACATCTTTGAGAAAGAGATTTACACTGAATGAAACCATGAAAAAAGAATGATTGTGTAAGATAAAACAGATTTGACTTAGTTTGAGGGCTTACTAGAGTCGCGATATACTAACATAACCATCAACATAAGTTGAAGTGCCTCGACCCCCTAGCAAGTCCCGGAACTTCCCAGGATTATAGAATCGTGTTTTGAAGCTTGAACCAAATCATGCATGGTTTGAGGATAATTTTTGTTGTTGGTTTCAATAATGCTCACTAGATGGCAACCATATTTGTCACAGGTTTCACCAATTTTTCAACTTCAACAATCAAATTACTCAAATGGAAAGGCTCTTCTGATAGCAAATTCAAATATAAAGGAATTTGGGAAATTTCATGAGAAAGTTGATTTGAAGAGTTATCTTCATGCAAGAAAATAGATGAGGAGGAAGGGGAAGGGTACTCTATGTTTTGATTGTTTTCAATATCATCATGAACAACCTCAAATCCTTGTGATAACTCATTGGATGAAGACACTGAAGAGTATGGAGTATCTTTGTCACAGGTAGATGCATTGGAAATGGTAGGACTCAAGGGATAGTGAGGTGAAAATGAATTTTTTATATGAACATCTTCTTTGACCGAATCAAATTTTGCATCCAGGTAATATCTTCATGAGAAATTGAAATATCAGATGATGCACTTGGGAATTTGTTACCACGTACACCAACAAAATTATCTTCATCATAATGATTGTTGCCCAAGGATACAAATTGATCGAAATAATTGATTACATTTGATTCACTACCGAGATAGGTAGATTGACAATCATCCAAGAATGGAAGTGCATCATCTTGACATGAAGGACCTTGAAAAATATAAGAAATATTGAAAGCACTTTCACCTTCCTACTCCTCTACCTGTGTAGAGCGATTGCCTTGTACCTAATCGCAATTTGAACTAGCTACACAAAAATCAAGAGAGTGTGGAAGAATAGCTAGTGGAACATATTACTCAAGTGGATCATGGTACAAAGAGTCATGGCCTATATATAATAGAGGATGGAATAAATCCAGATCAGATTCGAGACTTGAGTTATGAATAGTGACATCATCTTACAGAGTGCAGGAGTTAGTCTTCACCATAGGCCTCATAAGCCATTTTGGAATTTCCTCCATTGAATCTAAGTCATGAAAGGTAGGACAAGAATGAGAAGATGGATTGGGAATTTGATTTGTGGACTTTTAAAGTTTGTTACCATCGTAGAGAGGCACCCATATCAGAACTGGAAAAGGAGGAGGACAAAGAATGTTGATATTGCAACAAGATGATGGAGCTTAGTGAAAAGAGTTGCCTTCACTAAGTGGGCCCGCAGGCAAATTATGGCGCAAGTTCTATTTTTGGATCACAGCAGGAGTGATCAAAGTCTATTTTTAGACTGGCTGTCAAAAATAGAAAATTCAAATATTGTTGTCTTGTAATAATATTTAGACTATAAACTTTATCTTATTCTCTTGGAGCACTTCAGTTTGAGCTACAGATGTGGCACATGCAGCTGTCAGAAGGAAATACACTTTCTTTGTGGGTCAGATGAGTTGTTGCATGCATGACTTCAATTAGAACTCAATCAGTTGAGTTTAGTGGAGTTGATTATGGAGTTGATGGAGTTGTGTTCAGTTTGACTTGGTTAAACTAGTTGTAATTAGTCTAACTGCAAATAGACTAATGATGAGTTGTTAAACTAATTATAAACTCATAATGAAACTAAAGAATACATCAGTTAACTCAGTGCAGTCACGTGCTGTTCAGTTCAGCAGGGACAAGTGTTAGAGTATCAGATTGCTATCAGTTGTGACTATAGTTGTGCATGAGGATTTGCACAATCAATGAGATTGAGTTATGCCAATGAGAATTGGCCAATACCAAGTGATTATAGCCTTTTCTCATGTGATTCCCAGTGTGAGTGATTCTTTTGAGTTAAATACGAGTTTGGTTCAACCATTCTCATCCATTCTTGTGCAAGTATTGAGCAGTGGAGGCAGGCAAGCAGTGGAATAGATTTGGAGATCAGATATGAGTTGTATTGTGTGTAACAGGTGGAGATAGTGATGGATACTTGTGAGAAGTATTGACTATTGTAATGTTACATGTTCCCAATCATTAATATACAAATAGTGTGGGGTTTTCAGCTGTAATCTTTCCTCGGGTGACATACTGTGTTAATGTGTGCATGCTCTTGATGTTTTATGGTTATTGATGTTGCTATATTGATGATCAACGTAGAGGAGCTTATGTATTGTGTATGTATTCCGCAATAGTACATGATCAGGATAATCTCCATTTAATATGTGTTTATTATTCAAAATTTCTGCATGGTATCAGAGATGTTGATCATCAGATCTACTATTCATGAAGTGTTTACATTCTATTTCTTCAGGCAGAGTCTATAATCGGGCCAGGTAGCCTCTGGATTCATCCTTCCTTTGGAAGGTGAGATATCTGGTGAATGCCCATACATTCAATCTCTGTATGAGAAATATTTTGTTCTCACGAATCTTAGATCCGAGGGGGTTGAGTTTGGAGCTAGTGGAATTTGAATTTGCAGCAGTGTTTTCTTGGTGTCAACGAGGCAATGTCTTTCAACGGATTGCAATTGGAGTATGCTCTTGAGAGTAGCTCAAACTATATTGCATGGAAGGACAGGATGGAGGCAGTATTGGATGATAACGTTCTGAAGGAGTTCATAGAGACGGATGTCCCAAAGCCTACTAATGCTACTCAAGCTGATTCTTGGCAAAAGAAGACCACAAAATGTCGAAGGATTCTGTTGGAGGGCGTGAAGGATCACATTGTGTCCAGCCTGCATGGAAATACTTCTCCATATCTGATGTGGAAGGCTTTAACAGATCTATTCCAAAGTAAGAGCAATCAGAGGAAGCTAGCGCTCAAATATAAACTCAGAAACATCAACTGCGAGAAGGGTGATAGTATGCCCAAGTATCTCACGAAGTTCACTCAGTGTCGAGATGAGCTGGGAAGTGTGGGGGTTACTGTCGATGACTCCTTGGTCTTCCGAAGAGTTGGCATTCCTATCAGGACTTTGTCAATGGTCGGGAGAAATTTCCAGGATGGGAAAGACTGTGGTCAGATCTTGTGTAGGAGGAGATCAGGCAGAGTACCAGTGACAGATCTTCATCAAGGGAGTTGATGAAAAAAATTGCGCTTTGGCTGCTAAATGAAAGAAAGGGAAGAGTAAGAAAGATTCTCAGTCTGGTGCAAAAGGCAAGAAGCAGGACATGTCCAAGGTGAAGTGTTTTCATTGTCACCAGCATGGACACTATGCCACTAATTGTCCGCAAAAGAAGAAGAACAAGCAAGCTGTTGGATCTGCAGCAGGAGATGCTCTAGCCTCACAGTTTGAGCTTGATTTTTCATTGATCACATGCCTGGTTTCAAGTGTGATGGGATCAGTGTGGTTCTTGGACAGTGGTGCGTCTTTTCACATGACGGGAGATATAGATTTGTTTTCTGATTTGGAGGACAAAGATCTTGGAGTGCACATCGAGATGGGCAATGATGGTAGATACAGTGCGAC